>JAGFMK010000675.1:0-11212 GCA_021030975.1 Lichenothelia convexa | reverse complement strand
CTAATTTCTAGGATGGTTACTATATTATAATATTCTCTTAATTTATATATATAAGGCTACTTATAGGGAAGTCTAGTGTTAGGATCTTCCCCTAATTAAAGCTCTTTAATTATTACTACTATGCTAACTTTAAGTTCTATTTTAGGTCCTCTAGGGTGTCTATAATATCTTATAGCCGTTCCTCCGCTGCTAGAGCCTTCTTTACTAATCCTATATTAACCCTAAAGTATAGATACCTCCTATAATTTACCTAGAATAGTATTATACTAGTACTAGCGGAGATAGAGTTATTATAAGCAAATTTAGTAAGGGGAAGGAGAGATACCTAGTTATCTTAATAGTAGTTATAGTATACCCTTAGAAACTATTCTATAGTCTAGTTTACACGTTCTATCTAGCTATCTAACTATAGGTAGTAGGCTATAGAGATAGTAGACTTAATATCTAGTCCTTTATATACTACTATAAGGAACTTAGATATAAAGTGTCTTCTACGGTTTAATACTATATCCTTAGGCAGTCCGTACCTTATATATACCTCCCTAATAAATATCTAGGCTATTATCTTAGCCTTTATACTTTCCTAGAAAGTAAGAAATATAGCTATTTTTATAAGTCAATCTATAACTACCTAGATTAAATTATATAGTAGGGTGTAAGGGTTAGTAGGGTCCTTAGAGGGCGGAAGCTTAATAATTAGGTCTATACTAATTGAGTCCTATAGACCCTCTAGAATTAGTAGAGATTTTAGTAGTCTATACTACTTATATCGCTTTAGTTTAGCCCTCTTATAATAATTATAGCTCAGGATATACTCCTCTACTTTCTTATAGAGTCTAGGCTATATAAAATTATAGCTAAGTAATTCTCTTATTCTTTTATAGCTAGGGTATCCTATACTAGTATAATTATAGTAAGCCTCTAGGATTTCTTATCTAAGTAGAACTAGTTCTAACACAAAGATCTTCTTATTAAACTATATAAAACCCTCTTATTCTACTATTATAGATACTATTTTACTATTATAGGAAAAGCCTTTAACTTTTAATAGCTTTTCTTTTAGTCCTTACTAGGTAACTTTCACCTTTTCTAGTAATTCTTTTAGATCTATTAAGACTATAGTAGTAATCCTCTACTATTCTAGCTTAATTAGTAGTAGTACTAGCTATATAGACTCCTCCGTTCCTTTAGGGTAATAATCTAACCTTCTTAATAATAGGTCTACTTTACTATTAAGTTTCCCTAGCTAATACGAGATATAGAAGTTATAACTACCTAAGATCTCGGACTATCTAACCTAGCGACAATTTAGAACCTTTATTATAGTAAAATATATAAGATTAAGGTAGTTTATAATTACTAAAGTCTCGTATATAGCTCCCTTAAGATACTAGCGCTATTTCTATATATATTCTATAATTACTAGTATCTCCTTATTATAAATCTTATAATTCTATTCTGCTAGTATAAGCTTCCTACTATAAAAGGCTACTAGCTATAGTGCCCTAAATAGAGGGTCTAGTTATAAAAGAAGGCCTCCTAAGGTATAGTTTAATATATTAGACTCTAAGATAGAGGGGAGTTCTAGATTAAATACCTTTAGGACTATATTATTAAAGGCGTCCTTTATCTTATAGAACACTCTTTCCTATACCTCTCCTTATATAAAGAGTTAATCCTTCTTTATAAGTTTTATTAGAGGTAGGACGATCGCAGTATAGTTATTTATAAAACGTTAATAGAAGTTATAGAACCTAAGGAACTTTTAGACGTCTTTAAGATTGAACGGTATAGGCTAACTCTTAATAGCCTCTATCTTTTTTAAATCTAGATAGACCCTATTCTTTCTAAGGATAAATCCTAGAAACTCCACTTCCTTAGTATAAAAAACATACTTTTTTCCTTTTATATATAGGTGGTACTCTTATAGCTTTACTAGCACTTATAAGACGTATACTATATAATCTTTCTCTATATCTAAGTAGATAATTATATTATCCTATAGACGCAGTAGAACCCGTAATTCTACTAGGGATAGGGAACTAGAATCTACTATCCCTTATATAATCCGTAAAGAGTTCTACTTCTAGTATCTAGTCTTATAGAGCTAATATTAAGGAGGCGTCAGCCTTTATAAATAGTAGTAACTATAGCTAAGGCTTTAGGCCTTACCGCTAGTAGTCCTATAAGATCTTATCTAGGATTAGAACCTCCTCTCTTATAGTTAACTAGTTAAACTCCACCCTATATTATACTACTAAGTATATTTATTTATAGGCGTAGAACTCCTTTAGCTAGTCTATAGGCTAGTATACAGCGTATTTAAGTCCTATATTTCGGCTAGTACTAGGGTATCTATAATTTACTATATATACTTAAGGGCGTACTTAAGTACTATAAGTTTAAGTCCTTTAGTTATAATAGTAAGGACTTTTGCTTATTCCGTAGTATACTTACTACTATAGCGGGTAAAGTGTGCCTTATATATAACAATCTATATATTAAGGTCCTTATAGGTATACTTAGTCTTACTACTAAACTATTTAAATCTAAGAGTTATCTTTTATTTACTACTCTCTAGTAGTTCTAGGACGTAGTCTTAGATAATAGTAGGTGATAGTAATATTACTAGGGTGCCTGCTACTATAGACCTTATCTTAAGTAGGTCTTAGACTTTAAGGAAAGCCGCCTCGATTTATTAGTTCTGCTAATCTAGTTATTAAATTATAAAGACTATCTCTTTGATAGACAGTAGTCCTAGGCGTCTATCTTAGGGTTCCGCCGGTAATAGTATAGGGGTTCCCCCCTCTAGATTATTATCTATTCTTTAAGTCTATATAAGTAGATATAGTATTAAAGGACTAACTAAATATAAGGGTTTTATAGAGAACTATAGGTGCTTAACCTTATAATAGATAAATAATTAAGTTATATTAAGTAGTTAGTAAGGAAGGAAGTTCCTTACCGCTAGAAGGTCCTGCCTATATAACTAAAACTAGTCTTATTAGGGAATAGGAGTCCTAGAGGTTCTAGTAGTAAGTCCTTACCGCTAGACTTATAGTAGACTACCCCTAAATATCTATAGAACCTCCTAAAGAGGTTTAGACGGCTGTAATATCTAGTATTTTACTTTTACCTATATATTTACACGTGTTATTTAACTTTTAACTCCCTATATTTATTACCTATCTATTAATCTCTACCTCCTCTTACCTTTCTATCTTTCTAACTATTAGTATCTATCTACCTAAATATCTATTTAGGGATACACTTCTAGTTAATCTCTTTATTAGTAGTATTCTATACTTAATACTTAAAGTCTATATTAAAATATTATAACTACTATAGATAATAGATAAGAATTATAACCTCTTAAAAAAGGCTATAGAGACTAGCGCTAATAGCTTCTAGTACGAGAATAATTATATAACTTTCCTCTATATTAATAAAGCGTAATTAAGAGACCTTTAAGATAAAGTTAAGAAAAAGCTTAGTTATTACCACCTTAAGTAGTAAGATATTTAGTAATAAGAAATCGTAAGAAGCACGAGATACTATTATCTAGGCTCTTATTTAAGAATTCCCTAAGCTAACTAGTAGTTAAAACTAGGGCTAATACAAGCCTACTAACTAGGATAGTAATATACTTAAGTACTTATAAGTACTAATAAATAAGGCCGTGTTAGATATATGTTATAAAAATAAGCCTTATAAATAAGAAGCTAAAGAAGTAGAGGGTCGGGCTAGGGCTCTAATATCGCGCTTAGCTTAAAGTACCTCTAGACTATCTATACTAGCTTATCTATAGAACCTACTAATTTCACCTCTCATATTAGCTAGATATAATAATATTAGGATACTAGCTACTATTCCTTATAAGGCTCTCCTAGAAGATAAGAGAAATATAGTATATAGCCTTATATTTAAGTTCTATTAAGAAGACGACAGCTATATTAATTAGTTTTATATAGCTAATATTATTAATAAAGATAACGTCTAGCTTAGCAACGTAATATATACTACCTTTATAGGACACCTTTATTAGATAGAGGGTTTTAATAAGACTAGGTATATACTATAGGTTTATAATATAAGAACCGGCTATTATATTCTAGTCTCCACCTTTAGGTTTAAGTTAATAATCCTTATATATTTAAGTTATTTAAGAGACGCAGTTGTTATATTTTACTTAGTAGATAGTTAAGGTAAGTTTCTTATTAGAATCTTATTAATATATAACGTACTAACCTAGTACTACCTAAACAGCTACTTTATATAAATAGTTAGTAGATAGCTCCCTCTTTAATCACGATAATAGAAAAAGGATTAGCTTAGTTTCTATCTATATATCTTAATTATCTATACCGCACCTTAAGCTAGAAGACTAATAGTTAGGGTTCTTAGAACGCCTTTCTAATAGATCACAGAGCCTAGCTAGCCTACTATTATAATCTACTTATATTCCGGATATACTATCTCGATATAGTATAGTATATAGTAGTACTAGTACGCCTAGCACTTTTATATATAAGTATACCTTACTATCTAGAACTACTACACCTATTAATAAGGGCCTACCCTTATAGGAGGTGAATATATTAAAGTAGAGAGCTTCATCGCCTATACTTAGCTCTCTTGCTAAATAAATAACCTATACCTCTATCCTACCTTAACCTATACTAACTATTTCTACTATAGTAAAGGAGGCATCTCTATTTATAGCTACTCCTACTAAAATAAATAAGTTACTTAATACCCCTACTTTCTAGACTATACCTAAAGGTAGCCTACCTCTATAGAATATATAGGCGCCGCTAGATTCTATACCAACGCCCTTACTGCTAAGTAGTAATACTAACTAATTACTACTCTTACTAGCGACGGATTAGCTAGCATTATTAGGTAACCTATATATATTATTAAAGGATAATAATATTAATATAGTTAATGCTTTTCTATTTAGTATTAGTGAGATAGATATAGAACCTAAGCCTATAGATAATGAAAGGCGCGAACTCAAAGAGCGTCAATAATTAGTCTTACTATAGTCGATTAAGTACCTAAGGATAGAGATCTAGGAACTAACGCTAAATTAGCTAGTACTAGTAAGTATACTTAATATGAAGGATATTACTATCCTAGATATAGTATATATAGAAGCTTACTATTATAGAGGAGTAGGTGTTAAGGCTACTAAAGCGCTAAATAAGAACGCTATCGTAGATAAATGGTAAGTACCACTATTAACTTAACTATTAGCTATACTAGCTAATTTTATAACTTAGTCTACTTACCTTTAAGGCCGAAACTATATATATATAGTACTCTAATCCTAGATAGCATAATAGCTATATATTCTTTAGTACCTACCCTAATAAGCTTAAACCTAACTCCGGCGTATAGACAATGGGCCTTCTATAATACCTACTTAGATATTAGTAGTTTAGGGTATTTATACTACTACTAATCACCTATAGTCCAATTAGCGGCGCTTTCCTAGTAGACGCTACTAGCTTAGGGAAGACTATAGAGATAATTGCTGTCCTTATTCTATAGATATACTTAAATAAGGTGTTTACTAAGGTAGAGAACTACTATTAAATAGTCGACCCTCCTATAAAGTACCACCTAGCTCTAGTAGTATCTAATATAAATATATAATACCTAAGTATATAAATTGATAAGTGGAAGTACTAGTTCCTATGTCTGTGCGCTAATAGTATTATAGTATTGCTTAGCGCTAAGAAAGGCCTAGTAATTATATTCTATCCTACTAGTCTTATCTTTAACTAGGCTTAGAAAATTAGAGATATAGTTTATAGTGCTCTTAGTATTAAGCTACTCTTTAGATATATATTAAAGGCTAAGTAAAAAGTAAAGGGTTATAAGTAGCTAGGTAAATAGTATATTAAGATACTTAGTAGGTACTTTAATAAAGAGGACAAGTTTATTCTAAAGCCTAGATAGTTAAAGATCTGGATCCTTACTATAATATAGTTATATAAGAGAAATATAAAAGAGTTATTTAAAGAAACGGAAGAGGACGGTTGGGTTATTACTAATATTCTATACTCTTATTATATTATAGATAAGTTTTACTAGAATAAGAACTAAGATATAAAAGCTATAAAGAATATTAAAAGCCTACTAGGAGTACCGCGTTTTCTCTTTCTCTCTAGGACGCTACTTAAGAGGTCTATCTCTAACTTAATAGGTCTACTAGGGGCTATATAAAAGAAATAGGGTATTTAGACTAAGATAAAGACGCTTTCTAGTAATCTATAGTAGAAATAGAGTGAAGATATACAGGGGTATATAGATATACTAGTACTACTCTAGATTAATAAAGTTAAGGACTTCAGCGTTAAGGTTAATAGACTTATTAACTAGATAAGTCTATTTAGTACGCTTAAGGACTAGGATTAGGCTATATTAGAGACTATACTTAAAGAAGTAAAGAGGCTACTTAAAGCTATTATACTTAGGTAAACTGTATAGACGTTATAGTTTAGTAAATAGGCCATCGCTATCCTACCCTAAATATACTATAATATTAATATTCTAATTCTGCTATATATACTCTAATTTATAATAGAGATTAATAATAAGGCGGACGAAACGGCTAATAAGAATATAACTAAGCGCTTTAAGAAGTATAATAATAAAATAAAGAAGCCTAAGCCGCTAAATTAAGATAAGCCTAAGTTAAATAATATAAAATAGATAGAGGATATAATAAAAGGATAGTTTATAGCTAGCTGGCTGTACCTAGCCTAGCTTATAGTAGAGTATCTATATATTATATAGGATAAGAAGCCTATATTAGAGATCTTAGCTAAAGAGAAAGCCTACTAGATATATAAATATATAGGTAACCTTTTTAAATTTAGACCTAAACTATAAGTATTCTTAAAGTTTAAAGAGCGTATAGACAGGGACGGTGAGCATAGTATTATTACCTACTAGTATCCACTTTCTATAGTACTACTCTACTATATAAGTGATTAACCTAAATATTAATATTATAATTACTAATACTATATAGTACCTTAAGTATATTAAGGGTGAAGATAATATTAAGATTATACACGCTAATCTAGGGCCTACTATATAATAATCTTAGATGAATTACTTTTAAAGCTAAGTAGAATTAGAGGAGGATGCCGATATTATTTAGCTAGTTAGGCCAAGCGCAGTGCTAGGTACCGGCTTCACGCTAATCTAAGCCTTTTACTACTTTATATCACGATCTGATATTAGGGCTAGGAGTTCAGGGTCCGGATTATTATTAGGCTGAGGGCCGGAAGCTCATGAGGGGTTTTCCCTCCGACTCGTGTATTCTAGCTTCCTCTCTCTACGCTTCGTCTTGTCTATCTAGCTAGGTATTACCTACAGATAATCTACAGTCTCTATATCTATTCTATATCCTAGTCTAGGTCCCTAGGCTACTTAGCCACCGACCTTGATATTACGAAGCGTCCCTTACTCTACTGCCCTAGATAGATACCAGGTCCTAGGACCTATCTATCTACCGCAGCTTCGCTATAGCAACTACACTTTTGAATCTAATTTCGCAATACCCTACTGAGCCGGAAACGTTCACTTCTATGTTTCAAAACAACCCTGAGAACCTCTGGACAATTATCGCGACGCTCCGCTCCCTATCTATTAAAGTCTCTGTACAGAATGGTCAACTCTAAATAGACGTCCAAAACCTACGTAAACAAACCCACCAATTACAAGTCAATAATCAAACCTATCACGAATATAATATCTGACTCCAAGCCGATATCCAGAACCTCTAAGAACAACTCCAAGCCTCACAGCCAATTTTATAGATACCCTCTACTACCTCTACCTAATCTACGACCCAATAATCCCAGGCACCTATCCAGGACAAGCCTATTAGGGTCACACTTTCAGAACGCCTTCCCGACCCAGCAGAATTTACAGGGGATCGTCAGGACTTTAAACGATTTAAGAGCCAGATTCATAATAAGATGGTAGCAAATTTAGACCGGTATACTACACCACAACAGTGTATGGTTTATATCTACAGCCGACTTACTAGGGCAGCTTATAGTTAGATTTTACCCTACCTAAAGGAGGGTGTTGCCACGCTTAGAGACTACAAAGATATTTTGAACACCTTAGAGACAGCATTTAGTGATCCGAACCGCGTTGTAAATACACAAGCAAAACTCTTCTAATTACACCAAAAGAATCAAGAGTTTAGCGCCTTTCTTGCAGAATTCCAACGCCTACGTTTAGAGGCGGACTACCTAGAAGGTGCTCTAGTCGTCTTACTAGAGCAAAATATCTCGCAGGAATTACGCTCACTGCTTATTTCAAGTCCACCACCGTCCTGAGAATTTAAGGACTTTGTAAAGCATTTGCAAGATCTTGATAACCGTCTGCGTCAATTCCAAGCACCCCTTAGACAACCATCTAGGGCGGTTAACAATGCTCCGTTCCGTCCCAGGTCTCCTGGTCCTACCGTCCCGTTTATACCGTTCCGTCCGGCCTCTACAACTTTATAGACACCTATTCCTACTACTAAACCAATGGATTTATCTCGTACTGGAAATCGTGCTAAGGTATCTAAATCTAAACGTGAGTGTTATCGTTAATACAGACTGTGCTTTTATTATAGTGGTCAACATATGAGAGTCAACTGCCCAAATCAACCTCGCCGTTCTAGTCCTAGTCCTTCACGTTATTCCCGTTCGGCTTCACCACAGAGATCCTACGCCTAGGTTACCGCGTTACGTTCTACGTCCCCTATAGTTTAAAATTCTGCAGCTCAGGTACTACGTCTACTAACACCACCTAAGTCTAGGTCACACTAGACCAGTGCTAGGCGCCCTGAGAGTCCAAAGTTAGAAAACGGTGTGCCCCTGAGAAGAGTCTCATTCAGGGGCTAGTGAGTATAGAATCTATATCCCTTACAGAAGAAGAGCTTTATAGTAAAAGCCCTATCTACAACTGTGAAATCACTATAGGGATAAATACGTTTTATATCCTAGCGCTCTACAATACTGGTGCCGCTTACTACGCTTTGATTGATAAAGACTACGTCCAAGAACATAAGATACCTACATTTAAGCTAAAGAATCCCCGGAGCGTAGCCGCCTATGATGGCAGAGTTATCCACAACGCACTTACTACTGCTATTTAGGCCTTATTACTTACGCTTGGGGACTCTAAGGCGTTCCACACGGAAAACGATGCTGTCTTACTTATTACTAAGTTGTCTAAGTACCCTATTTCTATTGGAACTAAGTGGTCCTACATTCACGACTCTACGTACTAAGGGGGGGATTACACGTTGCGGTTTATGTTATACTATTGTCGAGACCATTATCGAGTTTCTAAGTCACCCGTTACGCCTTATGCTATTGTCCAAGCTCCGACCTCTTACTACGGTCCTAGTGAAGAGGACTCAGTTCGAAGACCTAAGAGATCTATATCCTTCCGGCTGCGTCAAGTTGAAACGACCACGCTACGCTCTATCTTACGCTCTTAAGGGTCTACTAGGTCTAAAAATATAGTATATTAGTGGGATAATACTATTCCTTAAGAACCTAAGCATGAGAAAGTTAAGCAAAAGAAAACCAAGAAGAAGCCTACAGCCTATCTACTAGTACTATAGGCTATACACCAGAATCTAGACCTACCTATCCTAGACGTGGCCCAAATAAATGCTGCGGCATTTACTATACTAGCAAGACGTAGAACCTGTGAAATATTCTCAGTTACTATGGCCGATATTGAAAAGGCTTTAGCGCCAAAGCCTAATATCGATCCTAAGACGTTACTACCTAAGGAACTCTACGACTTTCTACCGGTATTCTCTAAGCAGGAGAGTGACCGACTACCGCCGCACCGAGTCTACGACCATGACCTAGTCTTAGAGCCAAATTCGAAGCTACCTACGTCGAGTCTTTATGGAATATCCCAAGGGGAACTACAAGTCCTACAAAAATACCTAGACGATTATTTACAGAAGGAATTTATCCGTCTAAGTTTATCACCTGTTGCTTCACCTGTCTTATTTGTTAAGAAACCTGGTGGCGGGTTACGTTTCTGTGTCGACTACTATGGATTAAACAATATTACAGTCAAGAATCGGTATCCTTTACCATTGATTCGGGAGACATTAAATCGCCTATTAAGAGTAAAGTACTTTACAAAATTAGACGTGATTGCCACGTTTAATAGAATCCGGATTAAAGACGGTCAGGAATGGCTTACAGCATTTAAGACACATTTTAGCCTATTTAAATACCTGGTTATACCCTTTGGACTTGCAAATGCTCTAAGTACTTTTCAGCATTATATTAATGATGTCCTCTTTAAATATCTAGACCGCTTCTGCACCGCCTATATTGACGACATCTTAATATATAGTGACTCACTAGAAGAGCATAAGGAGCACGTCCGGCAAGTTCTTACTAAGCTACAGGCGGTAGGCCTTTAGATCGATATCACTAAGTGTGACTTCTACGTCTAGGAGGTTAAATATCTCGGATTAATTGTATCTACGTCTGGGATTAAAATGGACCCTGCTAAGATATCTGCTATTGTTAACTGGCCTACTCCAAGGAACGTTAAAGACGTCCAGGCATTCCTAGGCTTTGCAAATTTCTATCGAAGATTTATTTACGGCTTCTTAAGGATTGTCTGTCCACTCCACCGGCTTACTAGGAAGGACGTTAACTTCGAATGGACAGATAAATGCCAGGAGGCGTTTGACAAGTTAAAGACGGCGTTTACTACGGCTCCTATTCTAGCATATTTCGATCTAGATCTAGAGTGTATTATTGAAACAGACGCCTCTGACTTTGTCACAGCCGGAATTCTATTATAGAGGGGCCTAGACGGTATTCTACGTCTAGTAGCCTTCTTTTCCTAGAAGCACTCGCCGGCAGAATGTAACTACGAGATTTATGATAAGGAATTACTGGCAATTATCCGAGCTTTTAAAGAATGGCGTCTAGAACTAGAAGGTTCTAGAATGCCTGTACAAGTCCTTATAGACCACTAGAACCTAGAGTACTTTATAATAACAAAGACTCTAACACGGCGCTAAGCAAGATGGGCCGAGTTTCTAAGTCAGTTTAATTTCAAGATTCAGTACCGTCCCGGACGGCTAGGTACTAAGCCAGATGCTTTAACTAGGAGGTCAGGAGACCTCCCCCTAGGAGAGGGG
>JAGFMK010000674.1:0-11237 GCA_021030975.1 Lichenothelia convexa | reverse complement strand
TATCCCTAGGGTTAGTTCTAGGTCAATCAATTGAGTTACTACCTTGCTACTAGGTCTAGAGGACCTAGTCTAGGTATTGTCAATGCCTTGCCGCTGGCCCTAGGAGTCGATCCCTTATATTCTAGCTTTCTCTCTCTATGCTTCGTCTTGTTATTATCCCTAGGATTAGTTCTAGGTTAATTAATCGAGTTACTACCTTACTACTAGGTCTAAAGAACCTAGTCTAGGTATCGTCTATACCTTACTGCTGGCCCTAGGGGTCGATCCCTTACAGATTTCTCTATAGATACCTATTCCTACTATAGAGCTAATAGACCTATTATATACTAGAGACTGTTCTAAGATTATAGACTTAGAATAGAAGCGCCACCGCTAGTAAGGTCTTTATTTTTATTATAGTGGTTAGTATATAAGAATAAATTACCTAAACCAACCCTGCCGTTCTAGTCCTAGTTCTTTACGGTATTCCTATTTAGTATCACTATAGTAGTCCTATACCTAAGTTACCACGTTATATTTAGTGTCCCCTATAGTCTAAAACTCTATAGTCTAGGTTCTATATCTACCTATACTACCTAAGGCTAGTTTATATTAAACTAGTCCTAGATATCCTAAGAGCCTAAGATTAGGAAATAGTATACCCCTAGGAAGAGTCTCATCTAGGGACTAATAAGTATAAATTCTATATCCTTTATAGAGAAAGAGCTTTATAGTAAAAGCCCTATCTATAACTGTAAAATCACTACAGGAATAAATATGTTTTATATTCTAGCCCTTTATAATACTAGTACTACTTACTATACTTTAATTAATAAAGACTATGTCTAAGATAATAAGATACCTATATTTAAACTTAAAAACCTATGGAGTGTTACGGCTTATAACGGTAGAGTTATTTATAATGCCCTAATAACTACTATCTAGGTTTCGTCACTTATACTAGGAGACTCTAAGTCCTATTATAGAGAAAATGACGCTGTCTTACTTGTTACTAAGCTATCTAAGTATCCTATTTCTATAGGAACTAAATAGTCTTACATCTATAATTCTACCTATAGAGGTAGAAACCACGCCCTATAATTTATATTAGATTATTATAAAGATTATTATAATATTTCTAAGTCACCTATTATGCCCTACGCTATTATCTAAGCACCTATATCTTACTATAGTCCTAGTAAAGAGGATTTAATCTAGAGACCTAAGAAATCTATATCCTTCCGTCTATACTAAGTTAGGTTAAATATACCACATTCTATTCTTTACTAAGAGGGTACTCCTAGATCTAAGAAATAAGTCTATTAGTAGGACTAAGATATCCTATAAGTACCTAAGCTAAAGGAATTAAATCTAAAGAAGCTACGCTAAAAACCTATCTAAAATCTTGCCTATCTACTACTAAAAAATCTATCTATACACTACTAAGGTACTACTAAGAATTAAGACTCTCCTACTCTAGACGTAGTATAAATAAATATAGCAGTATTTACTATATTAGCATGTTATAGGACTTATAAAATATTCTCGGTTACTATAGCAGATATTAAAAAGGCTCTTATACCTAAACCTGATATAGATCTAAAGACGTTACTACCTAGGGAGCTTTATAAATTTCTACTAGTATTCTCTAAGTAGGAGAGTGACTAGCTACCTCTATATAGAGTCTATAATTATAATCTAGTCCTTAAACTAAATTCTAAGCTCCCTATATTAAGTCTCTATAGAATATCCTAAGGAGAACTCTAGGTCCTATAGAAATATCTAGATAACTATCTATAAAAGGGGTTTATCTATCCTAGTTTATTACCTATTACTTTACCTGTTCTATTTATTAAGAAACTAGGTAGTAGATTATAGTTTTATATTGACTACTATAGTCTAAATAATATCACGGTTAAGAATTAGTATCCTTTACTATTAATCTATAAGACGTTAAACCGTCTATTAAGAGCTAAGTACTTTATAAAGCTTAACGTAATTGCTGCGTTTAATAGGATTAGGATTAAAAATAGTTAAAAATAGCTTACAGCTTTTAAGATATATTTTAAATTATTTAAATACCTTATTATACCCTTTAGACTAGCTAACGCTCTAAGTATATTCTAGTATTATATTAATAATATCCTCTTTAAATATCTAGACCACTTCTATATAGCCTATATTAACGATATCTTAATATATAGTAATTTACTTATTACGGCCAAGGGCTGTTTATATTATTTATCTAATTAGTTACCCTGAGCTTATAAGGCTCTCAGTCGCTTAGATAGCTTTATAAAAAAGATATCTACTGACGCATTACTACTATTTACAATAAAATAGTAGCTAAGCTAGCTATCCTCTTAAGATTATACCATTGATTATATCTTATAGGCCGCGGTCTAGTTCTTTAATATATATCCTTAAACCTAGCGATATCTATCGCAAAACTATACCTCTATTGCTCACGGTTGTACCAAAACCTATACCGCCAGCACTACCGGCATATCCTATAGATCTGTCCCTATAGATCTGTCTCTATAGTATATAATCCTTATTATAATTACACCTAGACCTTTGGCTATTACTAGCCAGCTGGAATTATAACTACTCAATTTGATTGCAATAACTTTATCTAAATCAATGCCGTTATAATATCTTCACAGCTTATAACGCTCGACTTATAATTATATATAATAAGTAACTTATTAATACTATCTAAACCAAGCAGGTGCCTACCGGTACCTTCATCAATAATAATAATACTCTAGCCATATTAGCTACTTACCTAAATTAGATCTAAAAAGCAGCTTACTAGCTTACTAACTAACTATAAATAACACTACTACGTGCAGCTTATTAATAACCTCGATTCTTCCTCACTTATCTATATATTTGCCTATATCTCATTAAATACCTCACTTAGATTACTCACCTTACAACCAGTTCAAAAATTACTAAGCTAGCGGGTATCCTAGAGCTTAACTACTCTACAATCGTTCTTAGGTACTAGATCAAGCAGTTCGTTGATACTAAATATCAGTTTACTAAGTCACTAAGTAAGGACAACCTTGCATTCCTCAAAGCCTTTACTAATACCTACTCTAGGTCAGGCAGGCTTGCTTATTACAGTCCTGATAACTCTTAGGAGCAAAGATTACAAAGCCAACAACCTAATAGTTTAGACGCTTATTTATTACCGGCCTTTCCTTAGCTATAGTGTATAGATAAGACTTAGTGGTATAACGCCTGTAAGAAGTTTGAAAGTCTCACCAAGCCGTTCACCTAGTAGCTCTAATATACCTCCTTACTAAGTCGGACTTAATGTGTGAGACGTTTTATACAGCATATATAGTAATAGTTAGATAGTACCTAGTCTGCTACTTCTAAACGCCAGCCTTCACCTTCACCAGCTAGCGTGTGTAAATCCATCGAGCACAGTTTTAAACTAGTTTAAAATCTATCTATCAAGCGCCTTATTTATACCAACACTGTCGATTTACGCAACATGGCCCAACTCTAGAATGGTCCTAATATAGCCAATATATCTAACAATAAGATCTTACACCAATTGCTCGTAAATAGTAACACTATAGCTACTTGCGTTAAGGTGTTAGAAGATTCCATTGCCAGTGTCAATAGCTAGAACGCTAATAGCCAGAACGCCAACGGGCAACGCAATAATCGCAACAATAGTAACGGTATAAATAACAGCTATCTACTTAATAGGAGAAGCCGAGAAAGTACACTGAATAATAGAGCTACTAATACTCGCTAGCGTTCTGATAAGCTTGGGTTCTTCAACCCTAGAGCTTAAGGCTAAGATAAAGTTGTTTTTACTAGCCGAGATATCTATTACAAGTTAGTATACTTGTTTATAGAATATATTAGGGACCTTATATAAATTAAAGGTGCTATAATAGTACGTCTTAACTTAAGCTCTTACCTTTGTGGGATTATAATAGCTTAGTATACTAAAGAGCTATCCTAACTAGAATGTACTGGCCTATATCTCGATAAGAATAGTATATAGTACTAGTGTAATACACTAGAGCGCCGCTTTAGTGAACCAAAGCAAATTATATTTGATAGACTTAGGAAAGAGAGATATATAATAACTAATACTTATAACTATTACAAGCTATTAGTATAGGTGCAAGCAATTATTCGACACGCCAAAGCCTCTAGCTTTAACCAAACCTCTTAGCAGCTTACCTAGGCTTTTAATAGTATTAATAACGAACTCTGAGTTACTATTAATAAACCCTCAGACACTACTAAGGTTACTTAGTTTATTAATACTTTAAATATAAAGAAGAATATATAGTTTAGTATTGCTCATACTCACGGCCATACTACCCAGTAATATAATAGGCAAGGTATAACTAACCCG
Source organism: Lichenothelia convexa (assembly GCA_021030975.1). Taxonomy (NCBI): domain Eukaryota; kingdom Fungi; phylum Ascomycota; class Dothideomycetes; order Lichenotheliales; family Lichenotheliaceae; genus Lichenothelia; species Lichenothelia convexa. Next base: position 6,865 of record JAGFMK010000674.1, on the reverse strand, counting down.
AGTCGCAATCAGTATCCTACTTATTAATATCAACTATGTTAGTTATAAGGTAACACCTTTCAGTCTTATAACTCCTAGTAGATGCAACCCCAGCAGCCGCCTTTCTTTTTATCCCGACCTTTTAACTCTTCAAATTAGTTTAATACTCACCCTAACTACTAGAACAACTACAACCAATCTAATTAGTAGTAATAGCCACTAAATATAAACGGCGCTGCTCGGCCACCTTAGTATGGTTAGTAGTAAGTAGTATAACCTTATAATTTAAGGCTCTTAATTACACTAAATAACTAAGGAAGCAGTGTAAGGTAGTAGAACAACCCTACTAGGACAAACAACAATAGATATAGTTAGAATCGCTGGCAAGGCCAAGGAGGGTACAACAGCTTTAATGGTCTAAGATAGTTAGGACTATACTTATACCTATAAGCCGTGTACTAAGGCGACGTACAGGATAGTAGTATAGAGTCTAGAGTATATAATTAGTTAGGTGTATAGAATAATGGCCTCGATTAAGGCAATTAATACTATAATGGATTAGAGCAGGAGTAAGGCGACACAGTCCTAGTGGTAAATAATACTAATATAGATTATAATACCAACAATTCACCAGTGTAATATTAGTAAGCAGATCCTACACCTTAGAATAAACCTTATTACTATTATATTGTCCTCTATACTGGTATTAACAAGCTAGCTAAGGACTTCGCGTGTCACCACTACAATATAACCTTCTTATTAAGTAATAAGTTCTATATTCACCTCTATAGCCGCGTATACCAGAAACTGGTTCAGGCGCTAGTGGCCTAAATTAACCCTATTAATAAGCTAGTAGCTTATTACACCGCTGAGGCAGTTTAGGCCTACTAGGAAAACGTCCTAATCATTGCCTTATAACTTTCTAAGTCACTAAATACTAAACTACTAGGCTATACTTTCTGTGGTTGGCGTTATACTATAATATTCGTCAGTCTTATAATCACACTAAGCACTAACATCTTACTAGTAAGTGTCTACGCAGATACTAGGTGTACTATAAGTCTTATTAACCGAGCTTACTTACGCTCCGCTCTACTAAACGTTACCATTTAATATATAGCTAATCTACTTATTATACGAGGAATTAGCTTGGATATTTATAAATATAGCGAGTTTGTGACTATCTACCTTATAATTCCAGGACACCTTAATAGAAAGTTGGCCCTCGCTGCTCTAAGGCACGAATTCTATTTGGTCGACGGCTTAAAGGCTTATATACTTATTAGTATAGATGTCATCAGCTTAGAAGGAGCCTTACTAGACTTTTTAAACCGGTTTATAAAGCTTCCCTAATATAGTAGGATTAATATAGAGCTGTATATTATAGTCTAAGGCGAGCAAGTTAAGAGAAACGTTGTTATAGCGTAATTAGTCACTATTCCGCCGCGCTTATATACTAATATCCCAGTCTGTATTAAGGGTAAGCGGCTATTAGAGACTCGCGATTACAAGTTTAACCCTTTATATAACTAGAGCTCTAAGCACTTAGGCATCTACACCTATATTATTAATGCTAATATATTATTCATTGCAGTCCAAAATAATACACCTTATTTAGTCACCCTTAATAAGCGCACGCGCCTAGGCAAGATCACTAAACTAGAAGAGGAAAATTGCCACCATCTTAGCAGGCCGGAAGAGCACTTACTTGCGCTCTACTTATATAAATCGACGTCTTTAACATGAGTCACCTCACTAAACTCTTCTACGCTATAGGAGACTATTTTTACTAATAGTATTATAGTATATAGCTCTATACCTAAGCGGCTAGCTGTAGTCGCTATATAATACCCCGAATTATAGGAAGATAAGGGCGCAGTAGTTGAAGTACCTAAGTTAGAATAGATGCTAATACCCCTAAAACTAGATACTACTACCCTAGCTGTGAAGGTATACCTATTAAGCACCTATAATAAAGAAGTTATCGATAAACAGTTTAATAAGCTTTAAGAGTAGGGTAGGCTTAAATAGAATTCTGACCTAATACCTTTTAGGTACCCTATATTTGTCGTCTAGCGCAATATATAGAATCCCTTAACCGGGGAGATTACTTATAAGGGCCGAGTTATCGTCGATATTTATAGGCTGAAAAAAATATCCCAGCCTGATTTATACCTATTATCGCTTTAGTCGGATATTATATTACTTATTTAAGGCTATCCTTTCCTAAGCACTGTAGATGCAACAAGCTTCTTCTATTAGTAGCGTGTCAAGGTCTTAGATAGATATAAGCTAGTAGTTATCAGTCACTAGGGCCAAGAGCGCTTTAAGGTTGCTATCTAAGGCTATTACAACTCACCTCTGTATATTTAGAGAAAGATTAACTAAGTACTATATAGCTGTTGTAACTTTATAAGAGCATATATCGACGATATTATTATATTCTCCAAGTCACTAGAAGAGTATCGGGCCTATCTAGACCAAGTCTTCTGCATTCTCTATAGACTCGGTATTAGTTTAGCTCTAAAGAAATCCTTCTTAGGCTATCCTTCAGTGATACTCCTTAGTTAATAAGTTAATCGCTTCGGCTTAACCACCAGCGCCGAAAAACTGGAAGCTATCCAGGCACTACGCTTTCTAGAGACGCTTAAGGAGCTTAAATACTATTTAGGATTAACTAGTTAGATGCGCAAATATGTGGCCAACTATACTAAGATTATTGAACCACTTTAAAGACGGAAGACTGCTCTACTTACCTTGGTCCAGGACCGTAATACGACTAGCAGGGCGCGTTAGGAGTTTACCTAATAAACTATACTTAAGGAAGCCACTGAGTCTAAAAGACGAGCTTATATAGCTATATAAACGGCGTTTTTAAGGCCGTCAATTCTTATATACTTTACTTATAAGTGCATGCTTTTCACTGACTTAGACGCCTTTAAGGATGGCTTAGGGTTACTACATGAGAAAAATATCTAAGTATCTTAAGGAATATATTCTCCATTGTCCTCACTGTCAATTATGCCAGACTAAGCGTCACACACCTTATAGTATACTTACCCTAATTAAGGCTCTATAATAGCCGTTTTATACTATAGCTATAGATTTTATCGTCTTATTACCGCTAGCGGTCTAATGCCTTGGCGAGGATACGCTATACACGCTTACTAATAAGTTTAGTAAATATAATATGCTAGTACTAGGTTTTAGCACTTAGGATGCGCCTTACTAGGCAAAGGCAATCTTTAAACACCTTATATAAGCCGACTAGGGTTTACTAGCTACCTAGATCTCGGACCATGATCCTAAATTTATATAACAATATAGAAAGAGATAGCTCGACTTATTAGGAGCCGTATACTTACCTTAATAGTATACTATCCTTAGACTAATAGATAGTCTGAGTAAACAAATTAAATAGTCGAAATAGCTATAAGATTTCTACTCACCAAGTACCCTGACCTTATTGTCAGCTGGCTAGATACGCTACCTATAATATAAGTATCACTTAATAATACAACGAATATATCAACTAGTAAGGCTTCTAATAAGGTTATCTATAGTTTTAGAGTCTAAGAAGGCTTAGACTTTACGAAGGAACGTACCAATTTAATAGTGTTGATTCTAATAGTGATATAATCCATATACTATATAAAATGCACCGACTTAAGGCTGCCAACTCTATCGCCTTTGCAAACGCAGGTGCAAAGCAGCGCTATAATACTAAGCATCAACCTATTTGCCTTATCCCTAGCAGGGACCGAGCCTACTTATATTTATATAAGGGCTATATATTACCTAGAGAGCTAAGTAAGAAGCTATCCTACTAGTATAAAGGTCTATTCTTAATTAAGAAAGCTATGAGCCAAGTGTTATACAAATTGGAGCTACTAGATTATATCAAGATCCACCTAGTCATCTCTATCTAACAACTAGAACTAGCTCTATAAGCCACTGACCTATACTAACGACGCCATCCTCCACTAGGCCTAGTGGAAGTCAGTGGCAACACGGGAGACTAGCAATTATAGGAGATCAAGCGCCTCATTACGAAGTGAGTAGCTTATAGCTATATAGAGTATCTTATTCGCTAGAAAGGCTTTAGAGTAGCTGAAGATTGCTAGTATAGAACCAACTTGCTTCACGACGCCTAAAACCTCATTAATAAGTACAAACGCCTTTATATACCACCCTAACCGAGACTAACGATTCCACTAATAACTGCCTCACAACCTACTAAGCCACCCTAATACCGCGGACGGCCACGCAAGCAACTATAATAATACCTTTCAAACCAGTTTATAAGTAAGAGGTGGATCGATAGATATATAGGACTAGGGTAGGCTAAAGATAGTAAGTAATAAGTAATCGATAAGAAAGAGTTAAGGAGTATAGATAACTAGGTATAATTAAGAGAAGTTTACATGTATTGATACTATTAAATCAGCGATAAGGGCGCTACTATCTTGTTCGTTCGGGGCAGTTGTTATAGCTAAGGGCTATTTATATTATTTATCTACTTAGTCACCCTGAGCTTATAAGGCTCTCAGTTGCTTAGATAGCTTTATAAAAAAGATATCTACCGACGTATTGCTGCTGTTTGCAACATTACTAGAAGAATATAAAGAGTATATCCGCTAGGTCTTAACTAAGTTATAGGCTATAGGCCTCTAAGTTAATATTACTAAGTATAATTTCTATATTTAAGAAGTAAAATACCTAGGACTAATTATCTCTACGTTTAGAATTAAGATAGACCTATCTAAGATATAAGCTATAATAGATTAGCTAATACCTAGGAATATTAAGGACGTCTAATCCTTCCTAGGTTTTATAAACTTCTATTAATATTTTATCTATAGCTTTTTAAGAATTATCTAGCTACTTTACTACCTAACTAGGAAGGACGTTAATTTTAAGTAGATAGATAAATACTAGGAAGTATTTAATAAACTAAAGACGGCATTTACTACAGCACTAATTCTAGTATATTTTTACCTAAATCTAGAATATATTATTAAAATAGACGTGTCTAACTTTATAATAGCTGGAATCCTATTATAGAGGGGTCTAGATAGTATTCTACGTCTAGTTATATTCTTTTCCTAGAAGTATTTACTAGTAGAATATAATTATAAAATCTATAATAAAGCGTTACTAGTAATTATTTAAGCTTTTAAAGAATAGCGTCTAGAACTAGAAGGTTCTAGAATGCCCGTCCACGTTCTTATAAACCACTATAACCTAGAGTACTTTATAATAACTAAGACTCTAATATAACATTAAGTAAGATGGGCCGAATTTCTTAGTTAATTTAATTTTAAGATCTAGTATTGCCTAGGACAGCTAGGTACTAAACTAGATACTTTAACTAGGAGGTTAGGAGATCTCTCCCTAGGAGAGGGGGATAGTTATCTGAAATATTAGAACTAAGTGCTCCTAAAACTAGAATTTCTATTAAAAGAAGTGATTTAAGATATACCTATTACCGCTAATAATATTCTAGAAGTAAATACTAAAGAAGTTATTATAAATATATACTAAGAATAAGAATCTCTAGGACTAAGAAAGTCCCTTATATTATAGGTCTTTAACTATCTATAAAATAATAAATATTAACTCCTACTATAGGACTAGAAGCTAAAGCTATTACCTATAGACTTTAAGGAAGAAAATAATAGGCTATTCTATAAGTCTAAACTATAGATCCTAGAAGATGATAATCTATATCTTATATTACTATAACTCTACTATAATAGTCTAGCTATAGGTTATACTAGTATTACTAGGACGTATAAGCTTATTACCTGAGACTACTACTAGATAAATATTAAGGACGATATTAAATAATATATCTAGAACTACTATATCTGTGCTAGAGCTAAAGCTTTACGCTTATAACGCTATAGTTTACTAAATCTACTACTAGTCCCTAAACGTAGATAGACTAATATATCTATAGACTTTATTACTAGCCTTCTAATCTATTAATATAATAGAATTAACTACGATAATATCCTAGTAGTTATAGATCGACTATCTAAGTAAGTATATTTTACACCATATACTATAGAAAATTATAGGACTTCTACGCTAGCTATTACTAATATCTACATCTAAGATATCTAGAGACTCTATAGTCTACCTAAGACTATTATATTAGACTATAGCACACAATTCGACTTATTATTCTAGCGACGTTTATATCAACGACTAGGGATTTAGCTACTTATATTAATAGCTTACTATCTATAGATAGATAGTTAGACTAAATGTGTAAACTAAGATATTAAATAGTACCTAAGGAGCTATATTACCTATTATTATGAACCGATCCTTAGTCTAGGAGTTCTAAGCATGGAATAATGTTAAGCCGGGCCCGGGTTAGAGCTTTCTCCCCGCTTTGTGTATTCTAGCTTTCTCTCTCTACGCTTTGTCTTGTCTATCTAGCTAGGTATTACCTATAGATAATCTACAGTCTCTATATCTATTCTATATCCTAGTCTAGATCCCTAGGCTACCTAGCCACCGACCTTGATATTACGAAGCGTCCACCCACTCTACTACCCTAGATAGATACTCGGTCCTAGGACCTATCTATCTACCGCAGCTTCGCTATAGCAACTATACTTTTAAACCTAATTTTGTAATGCACTACTAAGCCAGAGACGTTCAATTCTATATTTTAAAACAACCCTGAGAACCTCTAGACAATTATCGCCATACTCCGCTCCCTATCTATTAAAGTCTCCGTATAGAATAGTTAACTCTAAATAGACGTCTAAAACCTACGTGAATAAACCCACCATTTACAAGTCAATAATTAAACCTATTATAAATATAATATCCAACTCCAAGCCGATATCCGGAACCTCTAAGAACAACT
>JAGFMK010000673.1:0-11248 GCA_021030975.1 Lichenothelia convexa | reverse complement strand
GTGGTGGTTGATGTTGTTGTGCTTGAGGTGGGGGTGCTTGAGGTGGTTGTGCTTGAGGATGTTGCGCTAGAGGAAGTCGAGCTCGAGGAGGTTGTGCTTGAAGAGGTTGTGCTTGAGGAGGTTGTGCTTGAGGAGGTTGTGCTTGAGGAGGTTGCGCTTGAGGAGGTTGCACTTGAGGAGGTTGCACTTGAGGAGGTTGCGCTTGAAGAGCTTGACGAGCCTGTGCTAGAGGTGCTGGCGCTGGAGGAAGTCGGGGTGCTGGAGCCGCTCGAGCTCGCACTCGCGCTCGAGGAAGTGCTTGACGTAACACCCACAGATACCGTGGAGCTCGAAGACAGCGTTGTACTCAAGCTGCTGGTGGATGAGATCGAGCTAGTCGTTCCCGACCCTGATATCAACCCACTCGTCGCTGTCGTGTTGAGCATATACATATTCAGTCTGTTCCCAGCTCCACAGTACTCCTTTGCATTGCCCTTGCACACCATGTTGCAATCTGCCTGCGAGCTACCAGCCAAACTCCCGTTACTACCAGCCAAGAGCGCTCCCGGCTGTGTTTTGTTGCCCATGTAGCACTCGCGCGCATATTCGACGCCGAAGTAGATCCATTTATTCGCTGCAGCAATACCCCCGCATAGTTCCACGGTCATTGAGTCGGTGGCGGTGTTGTTGCCGGTTAAGGAGCGGGAGGAGCTACCTTCGGTGTAGCAGCCGATGAAAGTGTAAGCTCCGTAGGATTGCACAGTGATGGGTGCGGTTGGTGTTGCAGAGGCAGAGCTGCTGGATGTTGAGGTAGAAGAACTCGACGACGTCACCGACCCGGTAATCGAAGTCGGCGAAGATGAGCTACTGGAGCTGGTGGTACTCCCTGCGCAGGGCAGTGCATCGCATCCTGGCGTATACTTCGAGGAGTCATAGAAAATCCCCACATAAGTCCCATCGCCTCCGCAGGATTGAGTCGAATCGCCCGGGCAGCTGAAGGTGCATTTGTTGTCCGCTTTTGAACTGTACTTTGAGGAAGCAGGAGGATTGTTGCCGCACCAGCACTCGGTATGATATTCCGTACCCGCGAATTTGTAGCCGTTCTGCGAGCACAGGGCAATGCACACGGTGTTTGAGTTGTTCGTTGGATTGTATTGTCTTTGAAGCTGTCTACCGCCGCCATCATAATAGCAGCCGAGATATGAATACTTGGCAGTTCCATTATCGTACAGTGGCCCGACTTGAGGAGCTCTGATCGTTGCGGAAACGTCGACGTTGTGGACACCAAACGTTACATCATCCGTGTTGAGGATCCAAACATCAGAAACAGAATGATCAGGGGTATTCACAGACTGTGGTAGCGCAGCGATGTCTACTGGACCATATGCGCAGTCGTTGGGAGCAATGAATTGGCCCTCATGGAGGTCGCTGGTCGGGTTCTCCGCGCGCAGTTCCTGTTGAACGGGAGGTTTTGACTTGGTAATCTGAAGGGCAGAACCACCTGAATTGCAGATCTGGATTCGCTTCGTGACGGTTGAACCTGCTGGAACAACTCCAAAGTCCATTACGTAGTTTGAATCCCAGCCGCCCTCCGAAGTGGAGATTGAAATGTTGGCAATGGGCGTACTGCTTGCAGTACCTGTCATCAAGACGGATTGGTTGTCGCCGTCGGTTTGGACTTGAAAAATGGTGGAGTACTGTCCGATTTCCGAAGTCTTGAAGTTGACCGGAACAACAATAGATTGCGATGTCTTGACAATTGAGTTTACTGCGGGCAGGCTACTCGAACTGAACCCAGGCCCGAAGACGGTGTCCGTTCCATTAATTGTCACGTCCTGCCAACTAGCATTATCGTCATCATCACTGTCCGCGCCAGCCATAAAGGAGTAGCCAAGAATTGTCAGCTGTTGTGAGCCGGTGTTGGTGATAATGAAGGATGAGTCAACGCCGCTGGATTCATCAACGCCCCCAATAACGATACCCGCAAAGTCTATATCAGACGGCGAAAGCGCCAAGAATGGCATGACGCTCACTTGGTTTCCTGTAACGGATATTGGATAGCTGTTGGCGTAAGTCGTGCCACCAACGATACCGCCATTGGCATTGTTCGTGTATATGGTGACAGCGCCACTCTTGATTCCTGGACTCACAGAACCAAAGGACGCGTTTGCCGCGTTCTGATTGGAGGTAGATGTCAGGTCCCAAGTTATGTTGAATGTGAAGCTTGCACCCTTGGCAAGTGAGCCAGTCGGGAAAGAGGAGTTCTTCACGACCCAAGTCTTGTCGGTAATCGTTGCGCCAAGGATGGACGTGATGGCAATTTGCGCTGTGCAAGTAACCGATATGGTGGAAGAGTTTCCGAGGTTAACTGCTCCGAAGTCGACAGGAGAATCACAAAGAAGTGGAATAGCCACAGGAGAGCCAAGGCAAATTACTTGGCCGTTGCCGTTCGTAACGTATACCCGTCCGTCACCAAATACCGGGCGGAGGAACTTGTTCAAACCTCCCGTTGGTGGAATAGGGATTTGTTGCAGGCGACCGTCGGCATCTGGTACAGCCTTGAATACTCGAAGTCCACCATCGACATCACTTATCCATAGAAGACCTGTGCCCGCCTTGCCTTTGTACGTTCTGAAGTATGGTCAGCCTTGCAAAGACTTCAGTGAGGATGGAACCTACGTGATAGTCGGGATGCCAACACCCACGCGGCCGGCAGAGATTACCACACCGGGGTTGGATCCATAGCTTCGGTATGTCTGCCCAACGTATGAGAACAGTGGACTACCCGCTGCATCAAGACCTGCACACAGGTTGTTAGCGCGGCAACACACTTAGAGCAGTGGTAGTACCAAGCTTATAAGCAACAGTGGATCCTCCAATGGGTGTGAAATACAGATATCCGCCTTCCAGCGGGTAGCTGCCCGAGCCACCAAAGATGGCCCCGTTTCCGTTGACAGTCTGGATCACGGCATCGCCACCTCCTGGCCCGTTCTTAAAGCCGCCAAGGTTGTCCGCATTCATGATATAACCCTTTCCATTCTTCCCAATCGTGACGGCGATGCGAGCTATGCCGTTGCTGCCTTTGAAAATGGTCGGATCAAGCAGAGCAACCCCTCCGGAGCCCAAGTCACGGTCTCCGGCATCCATCCCGGCGTACTCGTACGGCTCAAAATAGTCCGACAGCGTCAGTTTGCCGTTGCTCCCAATTGCAAGATTTACTACGCATTCGTCTAGACTGCGCAAGAGATATCGACCGGATGACGCAATATCCTTGTTCTCATGTCCCAGGCCGTTTCCGGTAGCAAAGAAAAGACGAGCTCCATCAGAAGCAAGACCCATGCCGGACTGCCATATTCCAGCTTTGCCTCCGCTCTGCTTGTTAATGTCAAGGACAGCAGGAGTGACCGGTGAAATTTCCGTGGCAAAGATCGTGACAACTCCAACATTGGGTTTGGTACTGACTCCGACGACCATGCCGGTGTAGTTGAAGAGATCACAATGACCTCCAAAGCCTCCGTATACCACATCCGTTACTTTGAGCAGAGCAGGTCTGACAGCTGTCAGTGAGGGCACAAAGCACTTTTCAATCGGAGACTTTCACTTACCGCTGCAGAACAGTTCCGCCAATGAAGTACTTTGTGGGGTCGTTGTCCGCATAGTGACCGTCAATCAGCACGGGGAATCCAGGCTTATCAGTTAGGTCATTAATGTTGACCGCGAAAAATCTAGAATGATTTAAAACCCATAGTTCCAAGGAATGAGGGCCATGAAGGGCTTACTGATAGGTACCGTTGGCCACTCCGCCGCTAGCGGCAGCATCCCGGTAGCCTTTCGCAAAGAAGTATACAGTCTCAGAAGAAGGATCCATCACTGAGCACGTTAATCACATGCTCTGCAGACTGACTCGAGCTGAGCTACTTACCTGGAGTCCCAATGACACCAATGTAGTCCGGAATATCAGTACACCCTATATCAGACTGCAAGAACGGCGGGAAAAGCTGACGCGTAGCGACGGCAGCTCCCGTCTTCGCATCGACAGTGCGGATAACATTCATACTGGAAGCTAGAAACACTAGCTGGTTTCCTCCATTCACGGTGGCAGTGGTTGGTGTGTACACCAAAGGTCTTGCATACCACTTCTCTTTCGCATTGTACGTGTTCTTCCATAGCTGACCAAATATTGTAGAGTTGATGATGGTAGGATCCATATTGTGATTGGGTAAATACCCAGACTGGGCCACATCTCCGTCTTGGATGGAATCTGTCGCCCCCAAAGCTGAGGCCAGCCATGGTAACGCCACGAATGAAAGCAGGGATGTCAACAGCATCTTGAGAGCTGTATGGAGTGCCTGATGAGGCTGATATTGAAACGACAGTCACAGTGAACAGGTGGGTAGTTTTGAATTTTTCGTAGGGGGTTGGCGATGGAACCAAGCGGACTTAGGCAGGCCGTATACCATGAATCAAGTGGCTTGCCGCAATGTGTAATTAAATGACAGACAAGCGTAGGAGGATTATTGAGTACCGTTCTACTCCGTTCGGGGTGCGAACCTGGAAGCCAATCGACTCCGGCCAAACCAAGGAATGAGATAAAGGAGGCACGCAATCCGTGCGTCTACAGTTACAAATCTTCTGCTAAACGAAAGAAGTCCTCTTAGAGCAGGGAGCAGACGTCGAAACTCGAGTTGGGAGAATGTGGATGTCCATTAAGGTATCAAGCAAGTGGGGTTGCCCAAGGAAGACGGCGAAACGCCGCGTGGTCATAATTAGCTGTCGTTCCTGAGAAGCGCTTTCTGCATCATGTGTGTGTGACGCGCATATAGAATACGAAGTGACAACTTCGGCTTAGGGCTGACATTTCTGAATCTGGAAGCGGCCCTCGGCAGACGGCGTCAAGATGAATTCCCTGTTTGGAAACAGCGCCATAAATCTTACTTGAAAGCGATTCAACAGTATATCGTCTATACGCAGTCTGTTCTTCTACACAATTTATTTTGCATCCTTGCGGAGCCAATGATTGTCCCTCCATCGTGGTCTTTGAGGTAGGGGCCTGGACTTAGATCAGGGTAGTTTGCCAAGACGATAAACCCATTTGAGGTTATGTCGAGTAAAGGTTCAGCCGCCGCCAGCTTTAGGTTGCTCCCTAATGCCATAGTTGGATACCATAGCTTCTCCGGCTCCGGGGACGCCAAGGGCTGATACGCGTCCGTGAACTCCGAGGCTGAAATAAGCTCAAAGCCACCAATCTCCATCATCCTGGGACACGATAATAATTCCAAGGATCTTGTGAGTGTAACGGCGTGGTTGGTATGGATGAGCGCCCAGGTTAGTACTATGAAGTAACTTAATGCTAACACGCGAATAGACGGCGACTACTCAGAGAGAACACAGGGAAAACGTAGGTGCGTGATATGGTGTACAGCGCTAGAGCCCTTGCCCAACCCTTAAGCGCCTCATCATTCTGCTTTTCGATTATCGTTACCTTACATCAAGAAATTAGCCTGGAATTGGGATGGTGTATAATTAAAGTGAGATATCTTACGACGGCGATGTGCAGGTTGGTAAGGCTCTTTAAGGTTTTCTGCAAGGTACGGGCCCTGCATCGTGGATCACGTGTTGATCGCTCAGAATTTAGGTTCCGATTGTGCCCGCTTTTGAACAATTACTTCTGCCAGCAGTACGAAAGCAGCAGCCATTGAACTACACCTCTTGATGATATATACTGAACACGAGACACTAATCATTCGCCAAGCTCTACCGAGGACAGTGCTCATCGAGCTATGCAACAGTGAACCCTTACTGCGAATAGTGTGGGCCAGTACCAACTTTCTTCTCGCGTCACGTGTGAAGATAGTAAGAGCGGAGGTGCGGAGATGTTTCCATACCCCATCCAAGATCAAGCTGTGAAGCAAGGGCAAGGAAAGAAGCTTGTCCCAAAGGCAGGCTATAACGAGTCCGCAACTGCAGCCGCCGTGGCGACGCATCACGGGCTACAATGGAACTAGAAGATTGGGTTCCTCGTGTGGGCGCCATCGTCCTCTGTAGCAATGCCCGGGCGATAAGGTTAACAGCTTGGGGCAGTGCCCTAGGGCAGCAAGCGTTATGCCAGGCCCAGATGCTGCGAACGGAAGGCGGTCATCATCAAGAGCCATAGAGGAGACCGGAAATCTGGCCTCGAATCGACCTGAGGAGCTATTCACTGAGTCAAAAGGCTCTCTACGACTTCATGCTGTCGTTCTCTTGTTCACAAGCCTAACTCTCTTTCATTTGATTCTACCCAATACCATCACAGAGAATGTCTCGGTATCTCACAAATCTCGTCTGACATGCACGACCGGGCCAACATAAACACGCCGAGCGAAACTCAAGAAATACGATACTGAGAAAAGAACAACCGCTCCGTAGAGCAGCACGCTCCAGTTCATAGTCTCAAGCGTGACCGGCGTCGCAAGTGGGAAGAAAGCAAAGACATAGACGACGAGCAGATAGCAGACAGCGGCGGTGTTGATAGGGGCACCATATCTGCCCAGGCTCCATCGCCGAGATGGAAGCTCGTGGCCACGCCAGCGTTTGATATTTACGCAGCTGATCGATATGATGTACGAAGTCAAGAGAGATCCGACACTCAGTGAGACGATGGCGTTAAAGGCGACGCTACTGCCGAGATTGATCAGGGACAACAAGCAACTGATGATGAAGGATACCAAGACGGCATTAAGCGGGATGTCCCAGCCAGAGCGGACCTTCGAAGTTGTCAGTAAACGAGGTTCAGGGCAGCGGTTGCAAGACACTGACGTGACTGAAGAAGCCGGCAAAAGGCAGCCCGTGGTCTCGGGCAAAGGCGAATAATTGACGAGAAGCCGTGGCGACGTTGCTGATGGTACTGCAGAGCGTCATGACAGTAATGATACAAGTCATGACAGTCGCGCCCGCATGGGAACCAGTGGAGTTGTAAAAGACGTCAATATACGCGAAATTATACGTGGGGGTGAGAGCCGCTTCGAGGTCACCGATGCAAAAAGCAAACGTAATCACCATCACGAAACCGGTGACACCGTTAAGCAAAAGGGACCACAGCATGCCCATGGGAAGAACTCTGGATGCATCGCGAATCTCCTCTGCTTGGATCCAGTCAGTCTATTTCTTGCAATCTCCAGAGGCAGAACTTACACATATGCACGGCTGAGTCCGGTCCAAGCAAAGAGTACATAGGTCCTGTAATTCCGACAAGACAAGCTAATCCGGTCGATGACCATCCATAGGAATTGGTGAATTCAGTAAAGACGGCCTTTGCAGGTTGTAGCGGTGAGGAAGTTACCCAGAGCGGGATAAGAATGGCAAAGAAGCCGACAACGTGCAGTATTAACATGAGTCCCTCGATCAATGGTAACCTCTTGGCAAAGAAGGTGTTGAAGATGATAGCAACCGTGACGACAGCAATTATCATTAAAGTACCGTGCCAAGGCTCTGCAGTATATGTTGGATCATTCAAGGCGATCATACCCTGGATCTGAAGCGCGACGAGATAACCCCCGCTACCGATGTTGACCTGCCATCCCAGCACACACAGCCATCCTACGTCTTGTTTCAGCAAAGTTTGACAATCGGCAATGCTTAACTCACCAGTCATGAAGCTTAAAAACTTCTGTGCGCTTTTCGGAGCGAACTCGGAGACCTTGGCAAGGGGTTAGTGAAGGTCGATGGATAATTTAGAGAGGACCAACTCACCCAATGATATTGTCCTCCGGACGTTGGAGCCCTGATCAACTCAGCCGACTGCTTGGCATGAACACACGGCGAACTGACATAGATGCCATCTCCGCCATCGAGAGGATGGCGAAACCGAAACCCATTACGGAGACAAAGTACATCCAAACCATGCCTGCAAGACCGCCGTTGGGCAAGATGTAGCTAGCTGTACTACATCCAGGACATTCAGCACTCTGAACGTTAGTTCGAGTTGGTCGCGGCATACAAGAGCACAGCCTCCCATGTGCACATCAAAACCGCCGTGAAGCCGACAATGGAAAGGAAACGAAAGTTTCTCTGTGAAATGTCTCTCAGATAATGCTGGCATTGACCCCGATCTGGGGTTCTCACTCTTAATTCTTGCGCCTTGCCAACGCGGCTCATGTCTCGCTGATCAAAGACCGTCCCGGCCTTCTCCTCTCTGAGGCCATCTTCAGTGAAGTGGTCGATAACAACCTGCGCGGGCGCGGATTTGCCGTCATTGCTCATCTCCATGTTGTTACCGTAACTCACGAGCAAAGGTCGGAGAGAGGGAGAAGGAAGTGTCGATCCTCACGGACAGGAAAAGCCAAGTAGTATTCGAAGCAAAGATAATGAAACGTGCAGGGATATGTCTCAGGACATGCAGATTAGGGCAAGCTTTGCAGGAGGCCTGGAAGCGCACCGGAATGTGACTTCCCGTGTGAAGGCATTGGTGTATCTATACGCTAAGCTCGTACACCACCTGAACTCCATGTATCAAAACAATTTTGGCGTGAAGGCCTGAAACAGAAGAGCCCAACCCCTCAACAGCTACCAAGCTCCTTCATCAGAGACGGCAGGAAGGCAGTTTTGAAGACGCTAATGATCTGCTAGGTTGGCGCTACGTCCGCACCTGCACGTCCCCCGCACTAACACCCCGCACCAGGCCGTCTCCTAACAAAACACTCCGCTTTCAGCACGTGACTTTTCTCTCTTAGACCATTCACTTCTTACGGATCTCCCAGGCATTCGAAAATCAGCAATTGTACGAAAAATCAGCAGCGAAGAAACAATGCCAGCTTTCAGCTAGTACGCTCTGGCCCTTGTGAGGATTATACGCTCTCAAGACCGGGTTTGCTTGTTCGTCAAGATGTCTCTCTCACACTTCAAGCAAACTCAAACGCATCTAAGCTGGTGCAATCCCCCAGATGTTGTAAATCAAATCTATACGCTGCCGCCTGGTTGTTGAGACCCGTCCTTGGCCAAAAGCTTACATCTAAAATCCGCCGTCGCCGTGCTGTATTGTCAGCCAATTGAGGCTTATTAAACGCACGTGAGGAATGTCCAGTTGTATTGAATTTTTTGATCTATCTACTATCTGCGGAAGAACATAGGGTGCGAACGCAGAGGTCACGTGCTCGCTTAGCCAGTAATCCAACACACCCCCCCAGATTCGTTCGTTCAGGATGAAGCTGTCGTTTAATCGGAAGAAGAAGAAGATATAGAGGAGGAGGTGATAAGGCGGCTGATATCCACTATATTCAGCTACTTGATAAATGCTTCGTGACGTTATCTAGGCAGAACTTTTGTAAATCTATCTGCTGGCATATCGACTATATTAATCTATTGAATGTGTATTGTCCCATTCTGAACCTCCTGTCTTAGCTAGTGCTGGTGTATATCCACGTGGCGGAGCTTGGTATTAAGCTTAGGCGTCTCCTTCTGTAGCAGGCGGATGGTTTAAAGATTATCGCAATGTATAACAAGAGGTTGTTCGGTGTCGAATTGAATGCCCTCGAAAAATCTGCTCCACTAGATCGCTTCCTTGGCAGCAAGGGAGAGGGCCAAGAGCTCTGCTTCGGTGCTTGAGGTAGTGACGGTCTTTTGCTTAGCAGCACGCTATTTAATTGGTCCACTATAGAGCTAGAAGAGGTGACCGTTAGAGCTGTAACGTGTCTGCAAATCGTCGGCAAAGGCGGTGTTAGATAAGGCTAGGAAGATATGTTGGGAAGGCAGATTCGTGGCGGAGTATTCGATCGCTAGATACTTCTTGCCTATAAGGTAGGAGATAATATGGTCAGCGGTAGTTAGATGAGTAGGAGAAGGATTCTTCATGAATTCAGCCAGCCGTGAAGAAATATAGGAGACGTCTACGCGTGTAGTGACGGCGGCGAAGTTGATAGAGCCAACGCGTTGCTAATAAGCGAAAGTCTGTTGTGGAGTTGCTTCGCCTTCGTATAACATAAGATCGTCAACTGCTAGTGGTATATAAGGACATTTAGATGACTTGTCGAGGCCGAATTTGGCGGCGATCTTGTCGATATATGAATCCTGGCAGAGCCAGAGTTTTCTAGCCGTTCGATCACGGAGAATTCGAATGCTAAGGAACCACTTTAGATCACCAAGAGCGCGAATCTTATATCGCTTAAGAAGTGCTTGTTTAAAGGCCTTAAAAAGGTGTAGATTCTTTTTCGAATATAGAGTAATGATGTCATCAATATAGAAGAAGACGATTATATTGCCATTTGAGAAGAGACAATTGACATCTGGTACTGGATGAAGTCCCAGTTCTTCTAACGTCTTGGAGAAGTTATTCAGCTAAAGAAGAGGTGACTGCTTGAGGCTATAGAGAGCCTTTTAAAGATGTAAAACCATTCCGGGGCGTTCAAATCCGTCAGGGTAGGAGTAGAAGATATTATCGTCTAGGGTGGCATTTATAAAGGCGCTGATTACGTCGTACTGCTTACATTCCAGATTAAAAGTAGCTATAATAGCCATGAGTGCTCTGAACGTCTTGGCGGCAAGCGTTGCGGCGTATGTATCTTGTTCAGTAAACTGCAGATCTCCACAAACACAAAGGCGTGCTTTAAACTTGGTCAAGAAGCTATCGGTATCGAACTTATATTTGAAGACCTATAGGAGCGGTAGAACACTACCTGAAGCCTTCTCTTTTGATATATGCTCAAATGTACTATATTCCTCTAATCCATCCATCTCTTGCTTGGCCGCTAGCATGAACTCGTCCTTGAACCGATGCTTAAGGAGCTGACGCCACAACTTTGGCTCGGGAGGAAGGCTGTCACGATATAGAGCGTTGAGTAGAGAGTGGTCCTTCTGTAGGCCAGTTGCAAAAGGGGTAAAGTAACCAACGTCATGGTATTGTAGTTCTTAGAGTAGAGCAATATAAGCTGCGTGACGGGTAGGAGAACGACGTGTTCGTGTAGAACCCTCGGGTAAGATATTATCGGTTGAGAATTCGGCAGTAATCTTTGGCTAAGGCTTGCTGATAGGTTGTATAGGGGGAAGTATAGGGTTTTTAGCACTTTTGTCTGATGTCTCTTCTTCGATAGGTGTCATGATTCCGGGCGTTGCGGACGAAGATAATACAGACGTAAATGGTTTGAGTATTACTTCTAGTGAAGGATAAGCGTAATCTACATGCTTGGTATTTATATGGACAATGACCCAATCCACCCACCTTCGTTGAACTTTGACTCTATCCACCCACAACTTATATATCAGCCTCAATCCACCTTTTAGAGACTCAATCCACCCTTCT
>JAGFMK010000672.1:0-11279 GCA_021030975.1 Lichenothelia convexa | reverse complement strand
CCCTCGCACCCCCCATCCCAAACCCTCAACAACGCCATCTCCCTAATCCGCACCGACATCACCACCCTCGCCGTCACCGCAATCGTCAACGCAGCAAACAACACCCTCCTCAGCGGCGGCGGCGTCGACGGCGCCATCCACCGCGCCGCCGGCCCCTCCCTCCTCAGCGAATGCTCCACCCTCGACGGCTGCGACACCGGCGACGCCAAAATAACTTCCGCCTACAATCTTCCTTGCGAGAAGGTGATACACGCCGTGGGGCCGGTGTACTATTCTACGAAGCGGTATGGGAAGCATGAGGAGTTGCTGAGGGGTTGCTATCGGAGGAGTTTGGAGCTAGCGGAGGAAGGGGGATTGAAGAGTGTGGCGTTCTCGGCGATAAGTACGGGGGCTTATGGGTATCCTAGTGGGGAGGCGGCGGAAGTGGCGGTGGGGGAGGTGAGGCGGTTTTTGGAGGAGAGGGAGAGAGGAGAAGGGGATGGAGATGGGAAGGGGAAAGGGCAGAGGTTGGAGAGGGTGGTGTTTTGCAATTTCTTGGAGAAGGACGAAAAGGCTTATGAGGAGGCGATACCGTAAGTTAACACCCAGGCACTTCACTCTCTCTTGTTTGAGCACGTCACGGACGAAGAACACGAACCTTCAGAGAATGCGGACGGTGCTGACGAGCTTCCTGAGCAGGAAGTTCTTCCCACCGACAGAAGATGATTTAAAATCAGACGAAGCGTCACCATCAACAGACGAAAGTGAGTTACTCGCAGCCCAACTACCCGATGTTCCCACAAAAGCACCGGCTGAAGAAGGACAGCCTGAGGCCAAAAAGCGAAAACTCTCTCACGATACTAGCGCGAAGGAGCAACCAGAGATACCTGGAATGAATGAGAACGGGGCTTATGGTGGCCATAGTCAGATGGGCGTGCCGGACGCAGATACAGCCGCAAGAGCTGAAGAACTCATCGGTAGCGGGAAGGATTGGACGGGCTGAGTGACTTGCCTGCAGAGGATGATGATAGGTTCTTCACGGAATGCTGGCATGGAGAGTTTAGGATTACGGAGTTGTCATATACCCATTATGCGGTAATGCCGACTTAGGCAATATCTAGTCTCCTATTACAAAATCGCCTAACAGGCAAAGTCCTCATGACCGTGCTGTGTGCTCTCCACCGCGATCAAGTCGGCCCCGGGGGTCAGATTTCTCTTCGTAAACTCAATCTGATAGAGCCGTTCGGGTACTCCCCTTAGTGTGATAAGAAGTCACGCACCGACCGATAGATCCTTTGTAAACCGACCCCGACGTAGGTATCCCACATCTGAGATTGGAACGAGATAGTTTCAAGGAGACTTAACAGCTTCGTACCGCTTCTCAAGCCTCTTGCCTGCAAGGTGTCTCCGATTAGAGAGAATCCAAGTACGGTGAAGGACAGCGCATCGTCTAGCCACCATGGCGAGGGAGCCGCCCAGAATCGTATCGTTATGCCTGTTGCCCCTGTGATCTGTATCCTTAAGTAATGTAGGTGTCCAGGAAGGATGAAATTGTAAGGAAGATGATCTTCCAGCGTCGCTCCATTGAGCCGGAAATACCATCATACCGGATGATGAAGGCAGCACAAGCAAGTTTGACTCTTTTACAATCATCGAGGCAAGGAGGACGCTGTGACAACGTTCCTTACAGTCCACACATCAAGGGACGTGGCCGATGTTCAGAGTGGCAGATGGCTGGTTGCTGGAGATAAATATAGGTGTGCGCGAGCGAGGGTCTGCTTTGAATTGAGAAAGGAACAGAGAACAGGATGGGCACACTGTAATTTTACATCTGTAGTGGTACGGAGTCCTGTGATGGCCCAAATACTACGTCGACACTTCCAGTTGTGTGCCAGAGCGCTTCGCGCTGCCTGCTTATAGCCCTTGCAATCGGGTCCGCACTGCGTATGCTCATACCACTACCAGGTCCGGCCTTGGTGGTTCGGTATAGTGCATGAATAATCAGGACAGAGGCGAACTTTAACTTGTAGGTGCCAGGCGAAAAGGCTTCTTTTTTCAACGCAAAGGTAGGCGAAATGAAGCAACATGAGAGATTGTGAAGAAAGTTGTTGCGCAATTGAGCAAGCACGAGAGTAAGGCCAGGTGCAACACATTGTTACGGAAGCAGGTAGTCGAACTACGAGCTTTGTTCTGTTTTCCACTACGACGGGAGGTAATTGACGTCGGTCTGAAGGGATGCTTACCAGGTCCGGGCATTGATCCACGTTTAGCAGGAGCATGCGCTGCAACAGCCGTCCTGATTGAAGGAGCGTAAGACAAGTAGCTCGTACCTACCTAGTGGAAATCGTGTCACCAGGCACTCCTCCTGAAGGTTCGTACCTACCTAGCAACCGGTCAACTGCCTGTTAGCAGGGACACATATACCTTGCCTTGTCCCCATCGCTTGTTCTCACACTTCACCGTTTATCCCTCTTCCAGCGTCCGCCTTCGGCTGAGAAACACTTTACCCTTCCAACTTCACACTGTTGAAGGTTGCTCGGCATCTTGCTCCCCCTTCTCCTTGTCTCTTCCTCCAGTCATCTCCATACACGGCGGCCGGACGTGCAACCGGCCCTGTACCACTCGACGTCCCGCCTGAGCCCCCGACCGGTGCACCACTGCTGCATGCTCCTTCAGCAGTCGGATCTCAGACACAATTTGGGTTTGGCACTCCATGTTGAACGGTGTGTCAAACCTCGTTGTCATCATTGAACCTCACTGACTCCCCTCAAGGTCTACGCACGCGCTCCCGACAGCTTCTTCGTCCCGATCAATTTTGTCCAAGCATTGGCCGAAGCAGGAGCGGCTGACAAGGCAGCTCGATGGGAGGCTTGCGGGGTCTGAAAAGGCAAGTTGTATACCCTCAGCATCCAAATGATATCAATCTCAAGTCAATTTGTCTGAGGCTCCGGCCGATGATGATGAAACCTCTGTGTTGGTTGATGGTTGCTGTGCTCTGTACAGCTTGCTCGGCGTCGTAAGGCGCTGACAGTCTTTATACTTGTGGCCAAGGTTCACGTTGCTTCAACGTCCACGCCGTGGGAACGCCTCAGCAGCGCCCAGTCCGACCAGCCACGGTACGGCCTACGCATTGGCTCCTCAAATTTGCGCTGACGCTGTTGCAAGTCCCAACAGCTCTCGCTCTCGAGCTCCTCATTGGGGCGGTTCCTCTTGGCAGTTTATGGAACGATGCTGTGAGCGGAACCCGAACTCGGTCCAAGCAAAGGCAAAGCGTTGTCCATGACCAGGTTGTCAGCATGGTGCTGGCTTGATTTCGGAGCAGCGACAGAACGATTATGTCGCTGCAATGGTATGTTGGCAATGTGTATCACCTCCTGCGGATGAGATCGCTGACAGTTTTCAGATCGGGTTGTGGCTGTGTCATCCGTCCCCACTGCAGCAGTTGCTGGCACGATCGAGGTGTGACCGTGAACCGCCGGTGCAACCCATATGTACGCCGTGCCGACAAAATCAAATCTGCTTCATCTTTCCAAACTCCAATTCAATCATTTTCTTCGATCAGGCGTCCCACGGTACAAAGGTCTCTTCTGGAGGTATGTCCATGCGTTGCGTGCGCTTGGGCAACGACTGACAGCTCTCAGTTTGGTTCTGAAAACCCCGCAGCAGGAGTCGATTCCCGTTCATTCATTCATTGATCCCTCAACGCTTTGTTTTCACTTTCTTACGGCGTTTTCGGCGTTTCGTTTGGCTTTGCAGCGGACACAGCTGTATTGGCAGCTTGTGGAGGGAGATTGCGGGCATTTTGCCAAGTGGACGAGTTGCCCGCGGCTGCAATGATTCAAAGTGTTCTCTTAATCAGACAACAGTCGAATTGTCATTGCATTGCAAGGGTAAAGCGTTCATTGTCTGACGTAGCCATCAAGCTCAAGCTTGTCTACTCACTGCGATGTTTGACCGTAAGGACTAGCTGCTAGTCTCGGAAACAGTCGGGCCGCCACCTGGGCCACCGACATCCTCCTCCCAAGACCAAAGGTCATCCATGGAGGGGATTTGGCATTCATCAGGCTCTCATCCATCGTTCCAGTATAGTAAAAGTGGGTAACCGATCTTTATTCACTGTGTTCCATATATCAACAGAAACTAAAGTTATAAGGTGGAAGATGTAACAACGAACACTGCGTTTGAAAATAAATGCGCCCAACCTTTTGTCTGAATGAAACTTCCCTTTCCCAAATGCGATGATCCGGACTGATGATCAGGGCATTCGGACGAAGCACTTGGAGTGGCGGCGCCCGCAACATGAAGAGAATGGAGAGGCGAGCATCACCAAACGAGAATTTAGGGCTTCGGTCACGTAGTACCAACGGGAAAGCCTTATTCGTTGTGATATGCTGCTGCTTTGCTTTTTTCGAATCATTGATAGCGCACAACAGCTGTCGCATACTGCCGCTACACATCTCCTGAGGTGGCCGCAGGCGCTGTCATGTTCCGCTCAAGCATTGGCCTTCTATTCCTGACACCCCACTGAACCTGCCATACCAGAATGCCGACCGGGATAACGATCAACAGTAGCCAGACCATGCATGAAGCAATGAGAAGAGCAATACAGAAGACCCAAAATGTACCCCTCATTGCTCGAAGGTCGGAGCTTTCCAGGTCCAAATAGCTCGCTCCGTCTACTGGTACGGCCAGGATTACCTGCATTGATGACAGAACAAGCGAGAGACTGGCGAATACAAATAGCAACGGAGCTACGGTCTGCCTGACGTACGCGCCAATCGACCAGAAAGGCACTTCGTAGAACCATCGCGTTACCGCACTTGGAGGCCGGTATGTCCGGACCAGCCAATGAAGGCGAGAAAGGCGCAGCTGGCCGTAGTGGTACCGCTTGGCCACTTGATCGTCTTGAAGGTTGCGGAAGCAAGCTATGAATCGAGACCACCTTGCCCAGTCAATTTCGACCTCCTCAGGAATGAGGTGGTGTTGCTTCGCAAGTGCGAGGTCTGAGCGATGCCGTATGAGGAAGGCATATGATCGCAGAAAACCCAGTGCCACACTCCGGTCGAAGCTTGGCGAAGCAGGGCCCCTGGTTTGCGCCCTTAGCCTTGAATTTGATTGTTTATCAAGGACAGCCCTCGTATTGGCTTCCGGAGGCAGGAAGTGCAGCCAAAAGTGGTGGTTGAACAAGCACATGGATATAGGCTTGACATAGATCCTATTGCCGTACCATACTAGATGAAGCTTGGGATCCTCCGTAGGCACGATATCCCTTCCGTTGATGACTTGCCGATGAAGAGACTCTATGCTTTTCCTGGCCTTCCGAGCGATGAGCCACAGCCTTGGACAAAGGTCGTCCAGGACAGGCGTAGCAAGCTCTATGGCAAGGAACGAGGTAACTTCGCTGGCGACCAAATTCACGGTAGGTTCCCCGGGGAGATATTGAAGCGTATCATGACGTTCCTCGCATCCCTGGGATGTCGAGACGGCCGGCTGAGCCTTGGTGTGGAAATCGGGAATATCGAGGCGTTCGGCGCTCAAAGCCTCTGAGGATGGAAAAGGTGACCCAGCAGCCAGCATAGCAATCGATCGTGTATGAGGTTTTGAATCGACTGAAGTATGTCATAGCCTACCACGGTAAGGTCATGAGATCTAAAAACGGTTCGAATAACGACTGATTCTAGCAAGGCTGAATGGCGGTGCAGCGGGCTGAGCTCGTACATCCCTGGTCTCTGAGAACTCGCAGCCGAGAGTGATGCCTGGCGCACTACTCAAATCAAATGTAGCTACCTAGATCATCACTCAATACAAGAAAGTGGCGTGCTTGCAACGACTGCTTTTACCCCACCCTCGAACATGATAAATTGTACTTCAGTAATAAGGGATTTATTCTTCCAATGGCCAGGCGCACGCCTCATCAGATTTCTGATTGCCTTTGAATAAATCAGCCCTTTGGTACGAAGCACTCGTACTTTAAGCTGGCTCTACCAGGTAAAGTTCAATTGGATGAGTGCTTGAGGCTGAGGCTGAGGCAAAAGAACATCACCGGGTGGGGCAAAGGTAAGCACTAGGCGGGGTATTTTCCGTCCCCGAGCTCTCCGCTCCCTTCCTTTTTTCACGTTGCCAACCACGAAATACTTCCGGGTAGGACTTCGAGACTGCAATGTCGGACATATGAAGAAACGGGAAGTCAAGAAAACTAGAGGGGTTCCCGCTTAAACGATCTCTTCTAGCGTGGTCGTTCGCTGCCCGCTCTTCTCATCGTCGTCTCCCACAGACTCCTTCACGACCTTAAGGAGTGTCGAAAGCCTCTCTGGCTTGACGATGTTCTCCAGCTTTGCGGTCTTCGACCCAACTGAACTTGCGCTGCCTCAATGGATCTTCTATCACTTGTCCTCCTTAACCTATCACTTTTAGCCGTTACCGGCCTGGTCTATCGTTTGATAATGGTCCGGCTTGTGCCCTCAAGGCGGAAAACACTCTTGGAAAAAGGTTATGGCTTGCACCCATTCGTCAAAAATGGCCCTACTGAGGGTCGAGTAGTAGAGTACGTCCTTCTCTATCCATGGGCAATACCATCTCATTGTAGGGTGCCTTGCTGAACACGGCGCAAAGTGTCATCTTCGTCCATGGACTTGGATCTCATCCCGACACTACCTGGAGAGCTGCCAAGCTAGCTAGTAATGATCCTAATACGAAGTCGCCTTGCTGGATTACCGATTTTCTACCGGACGACTTGAAAGCTGCCGGAGTCGACAAGCATGTTCGATTACTCGCCTTCAACTACAACTCGTTTTGGATGAGCGATGCTAATGCTACGAGGCTTCACGAGTTTGGATCCCAACTCATCCAGGCACTTCTCAAGGAGACGGTGTGGTCCGTTGAGTTCCCTAACTTCAGCACGAGTAACTGATATACCCGCTGTAACAGCACGATGATCTTGTCCTCGTCGGCCATAGTTACGGTGGTCTAGTTATCAAACAGGTAATTCAATAACGTACACTTGTTGTATAAACTTAACCAACATACTTAGGCGCTTGTAAATTGCCCGCCTGAATACAAAGCGGCTTTCACGGAACGCATCAATGGCATATTGTTCCTTGGAACGCCTCATCGCGGCACCAGATTCACCCGATTCGGCCTTCTAGCTGCAACAGCGTTCTACTCCTTGGATCCGAACATGTCTCTACTGTTTCCCTTAGTATATGATTCGGACATACTTCGGGACCTCCAGACCAGCTTCGTTACGAATTACGAGAATGTTCGATGCGTATACTTCTACGAAAAGCTAAAGATACGTTGTTACCTCTTTGGGTTCATCCCCTGGATTCAAGAATATGTACCTCCGCCACTATCTATATGCCCGCCAGGACGTAACATGACAACAGATAGTGAGTGAAGCATCAGCTACCGAGAACGCAAAGCTGCTAGATAAAGTCCCTCTCGAGACAAACCATAGCGGGTTGAACAAGTTTAGTCGCCGCGACGACCACAACTATGATTTAGTCAAGTGCAGGTTGATCGAGGCCCTCCAACGGAGTTTTCCTCACGGTCCGGGCTCCCTACGGTTCATGCTTGATAGCAGAATTATGCTAATCCCGGTGTTGCCAGTCGAACCAAGGATTCTCACAAGGGAGCAGCATGGTTGGGTCTCACCACAAGGCTGTGGACCTTGGACCCAAGCTAACTTTTCCGCTAGGATGCTTAAAGTCGCTTGCTTTTCCAGAGATGAACATGCGCCGGCTTGACGTTGATCCTCCTGCAAATCATACCTGTGAATGGCTTATTAGTGATCGGAGTTTCACGACCTGGCTTAGTGCCGAGCACGGATTACTCTGGATCAAGGGTAAGCTAGGATCCGGAAAATCGACGCTTGTCAAACACGCAGTGCGGACGATTGAACCGGTACTCAACTCAAGCGGCACAGTCGTGGCCTCGTTCTTCTTCAGTGCTCGAGGCTCCGAAATGCAGAAGACGCCAATTGGATTGTTTCGATCGCTTGTGCACCAACTGGCGTCTCAAATTCCTACTCTACTGCATGAACTCACTGCCGTTTACAAGGAAAGAAGTAGTATCATAGGAGAGCCAGGGAAGGACTGGGCTTGGCATGAAAATGAGCTTCGACAGATATTAGAGTCCTTTCTTAGAACAACCCGCAAATCCTACCGAGTCAGAATATATGTAGACGCGCTGGACGAGTGTGGCTCGAAGGACGCAATCGAACTAGCGAAATATTTCAGGCGACTGGTGGCTACACCAATCCCTGCGCATGATGTGCTCTCTATATGTTTCTCTTGCCGGCATTACCCTATGCTTGATGATTTCGAAAGTGGTCAATTGGTCCTGGTTGAACAAAATAACAGCAAAGATATCAAGAAATACGCTCAACGGGAGCTCGAAAGTTGCTCCTTGGACAAAAGCAACATAAGGTTACTCAGTTCTGAGATTGCCATGAAAGCTGAGGGTGTATTTCTGTGGGCTGTCCTTACTTTACGTCGAGTACGGGAGTCAACTCTACGCGGCAAAAGGAACTTGCCAGCCCTTTTACAGGAGATTTCGAACACACCAGAGGAGCTGGAAAGCCTGTATGAAGGAGCCCTCCGTGATATCTCGGATAAGGATCGCTCTCAGTCATTAAAGCTACTGCAGTGGATCTGCTTCGCGTTCAGACCGCTGTCTTTGCAAGAGCTCCGATCGGCTCTGGTTATCGATGCAGACACACCATTCGGGTCACTCGCAGAATGCCAGCAGTCAGTAGAATACATAGAGACCGAAGAGGACATGAAACGAAGGGTAAACCACCTCTCGGGAGGCCTCGCTGAAGTCAAGCAGCATTCGGGTAACGTCCAAGTGCAGCTCATTCATCAGTCTGTGAATGACTATCTTGTCGCCAACTGTGGTCTAGAGACATTGGATGTGATCAGCAATGAGACCGTCGCCGGTCGTGCCGAGTTTCGCCTTTCAAGGTCTTGCATACATTATATCAGCATGCGAGAGATTGGCCGTCATATCGACGACAATATTGATGAGCTTGGAAGTAGATTCCCACTCTTGGAATATGCCACGCTGTGGTGGATGTACCATGTTTGGGAAGTGGAAAAGACACGCGTATACCAGGATGACCTCCCGCGACTTTTCTACCGTCGGGTCGGTGACATTATGCAACGCTGGCGGAAGCTATACGATGGATTCGTTTCACTCGACGATAAATCTTTCTATTCGGGAAGGCGCGGACTACCGAGCGTCCCTGTCTTATCGCAGTACACCTTACTCCATATCTCATCACGGTTAAATCTACGCAGCGTGGTGACCAGCTCCCTCAAGCAGAATCTGATTGAAGCAGACTCGAAGGATTACGAGGGTCAGACACCGCTTGCTGTGGCGGCAAATGCAGGCCACGATGAGATAGTACGGATGTTTCTCGCTCGACATGACGTAGATGTAAACTCCAAAGATAGCAATGATCAGACCCGCTCAGCCTAGCTGCACAGTGGGGCCATGAGGCGGTCGTCGAGCTGCTATTCACCAGAGCTGACCTGGAAGTGAACTCGCGAAGGAATGACAATGCGACACCGCTCGCTGTCGCTGCACGGAAACGGCATGAAGCGGTAGTTAGACTGTTACTTACTCGAGCAGATGTTGAAGTGAACGTACAAACGCCTGACGGTCGGACACCGCTCGCTCTAGCTGCCGAGTGGGGCCATGAGGCGGTCCTTACACTGCTACTGAGAAGGGAGGATATCGACGTAAATCTGGAAGAGAACTTGGGACAGACGCCCCTCAGTCTAGCGGCCGAACGGGGTCACGAGAGCATAGTCAAGTTGTTACTCGCCCATGACCGTGTTATGGTAAACTCAAGAGACAATAATGGACATACACCTCTAAGTCTAGCCGCAAGAATGGGGCACGAGGCGGTCCTCACGGTATTACTCGCTCACCCGAAAGTGAACGTGAATCTAGGAGGGGTCTCTGGACCGACGTCTTCGACTGTAGCCGCGGGAGGGGAGTATGAAGCGTGGATGCAGTTGGTACTCACGCGGCGGAACATTGACATAGACTTAAAGGAAATCGAACCCGGGACGCCTCTCCTAGTATTGGCTGCGGCGAAGGGACTTAAGGCAGTATTAAAGTTGCTGCTTGGCCGGGACGATATTGACATAAATGGGAGAAACAAGAAGCAAGAAACGGCTCTGTGACGGCGGCAGCCGCGTTGAACAAAAGGACGGTCGAGCTGTTACTCGATCGGGTTGGCGTCGATGCAAATTCAAAAGACTGCGCCGGACGTACACCGCTTCTTGTCGCAGTAGAGAGATCAATACGTCCCAGTGTGGCGGCCAGTTGGAACACCCGGGTACAATAGAGTAATGGAGAAGCACTCTGAAGCCACCATCACGCTACCACTTGCGCACCCTACTACTGATGTCAACACAAAGGACATCTATGGTAACACGCCGCTTTTCCTAGCCATAAAGAGCAAGTTTAGAGCCTTGATAGCGCTGCTAGTTGCTCAGGATGCCATTGACATTGACTCCAATGACTACCGCCGAGCAATTGTAATGCTTCTACTTTTACGGAAGCTTGCTACGAAACGACGGTCTTCGGCTGACACAGTCTCCCTTGATTTGCTTTACAATGTGGCAGTTTCGCCTGGTTCGTCTTCGCGGGGTTCATCGTCGCCAGCAACACAACGGTCAGACTTACCCTTACTACCTAGCTACCTAAGGGTAGCAGGTCGGAAATACGCTAAGCTCAAGCATCCTTCTAAGCGCAGACGATTATATAACGGTACCTTGGTATAAGGCTAACGCAGCCTTGACCGAAAGAACTAATCCTTATCGACAATCTCCGCAGTAATATATTTAACTTGAAACTGGCTCTCTTTTGATTACTCTGGGCTATTAAAAGACTGACCATTAACGTATAGACATAAGCAGCTGACCATTAGGCGGCTACTACGCATTCCGGGCACGTGCTCGCCCATCTAAAAACATGACTGCTTGAAGAGCTGAAGTGACGGCCACAGCTCTTGACCTTGCTCTATAACTAGTGCAGGACTAGTATAGTCAGGACAGGGATATATGGAGACACAACCGCTAGAGACCACTACGTACGGTGAAGAGACCCGCATGTTCACGTTATAGCTAAAAGCGAACACCCTTACGAGCGTTAATCTCTATCGAGTTCCCGGTCAACGACGTCCGGCTCATATTCAACTCATAATATCGATAAACCAAACGATACAATAGATGCGGCTGAGCGGAGCATCCCTCCCCTCCCTACCATCCCCACCAATTCTCTCCTAC
>JAGFMK010000671.1:0-11280 GCA_021030975.1 Lichenothelia convexa | reverse complement strand
CCACATTCACCCTCACCAGCAGCTCCCTCCCCGCCGAACTCTCCCCCAACCAACTCCTCCTCCGCACCCTCTACCTCTCCAACGACCCCGCCCAACGCGGCTGGATCCAAAAAGACGTCAACCCGGAGCGCCTCTACATCGCTCCGGTGGAGGTCAACACGCCCATGCGCGCCTACGGCCTGGCCAAAGTCCTCAAGTCCGCTTCCGATACAGTCAAGGAAGGGGACGTCGTGGTCGCGTGGCCGGGTTGGCAGGAGTACGCGGTTGTGGATGCGAAGGAGTGCCAGCCGGTCACGGAGATCGAAGGGGTTCCGCTGACGGCGTATCTCGGTGTGCTGGGAATAACGGGGCTGACGGCGTATTATGGGCTCGTTGACGTGGCGCGGTGCACGGGGGAGGATGCGGTGGTGGTTGTGTCGAGCGCGGCGGGCGCGACGGGGAGTGTGGTCGTGCAGATTGCGAAACGCATGCTGGGGTGTAAGCGCGTTATCGGGATTGCGGGGAGCGCGGAGAAGTGCAAGTATGTGGAGGAGCAGCTTGGTGCGGATGTGTGTTTGAACTACAAGGACGGTGAGTTCGAGAAGAAGCTTAAGGATGCTACGGAGGGGTATGTCGACGTGTATTTTGATAATGTCGGAGGGTGGATTCTGGATCTGATGATCGCGCGGATGAAGAAGAATGGAAGGATTGCGGCTTGTGGTGCTATTTCGGGATATAATGGGGAGGATGCGCCGCCGCTGAAGAACTGGCTTGAGGTTATTTTGATGAGACTTGAGATCAAGGGGCTCATTGTGCTGGATGCGGCGGAGAAGTTTGGGGAGTATAGAGCGAAGTTGGTGGCAGCCGCCAAGGAAGGGAAGATCAAGATAAGCGAGGACCAGGCGACTGTTGTGGAGGCGAGGTTTGAGGATGTTCCGAAGGTTTGGATGAAGTTGTTCGACGGGCAGAATACGGGGAAGCTGTTAACGAAGGTCATGGATGAACCAAGGAGCAAGATTTAGTGGAAATCATCGCGCATGCACTCTAGACAACGTGGTTTCCGGATTCTGTATCCGTGGTTATAGCAACAGAAAGGTATAATATTTTGTCTAGTACACCCAGTACGTTTGCGAGGTGGGCCCATGTCGCAGGGTACTGTTACTCTCCGCTTCACGAAGGTGATTCTTTGCCTATGTCAAAGTCAGTACTTTCTACGCCATGTATTATACGGAGATGTGAAGCGTGCAAGGATGTGATAATCAGAAGACATTGTCAGATATTGCGTTCTCAGTCAACAAGACATAGAAGTCTCTCAGTCCCGTCTTGAAACATTTTGGCTTACGGTGTATCATCATAATTGGCGCTATACGTGATAACATATAACAGATGTAGGAGCTTACGTGTTGTTGCCATGATGGCCGTTTTCCCGTCTCTGCAAATGTATGCAGGTCCCCTGCTATCAAACGACAACACAAGTCCGACGGAGCCTGTGCTCCAGAGCACGTTTCTTCTACTTCGTATGTAGTAGATTGGTCGGTGGTAAGGTATTTTGAGGGTCCTGGGCAGCGACGAACCGTAGAACCTCGTGCACCGGAGCGTGGGGCGGAATGATCCGACTTCGGTTGGTTCTTCGGAGAGGAGTGCACACCCCAAGTCTCCTGAACTGCTGTTTATCGATGTAGACGATTAACAAGTGTTAGGCTCGTAAGCCTGACCTCTAAAGGTATTGAACTTCATGCCTAGTTAAAGGACAAGGGACCAAGACAGCTATTCCTCAAACAGATCAATATCTGATGTTATTTCCGAAGCTTTTCCTTGAGTTGTGATACTACACGCGACGCTCTCCAAGCACCGCCAAGAATACCTCGAGTGGGTCATTCCATACTACATAGTCAAGTCGTGCTTTCCCCAGCAGACCGACCTAACTTAGGGCCATGTCACCCAGAAACTTCCCGGCATATTGCACAAGAAGAACAACAAAAGAAAAGAACAAAACATCCGCAGTATCGTCTGAGGCTAGCAACATGAGACCACGAGCGCCATTCTAGTGGCCGTAGTTTCCGCCCCATCCACCGCGCCCATAATTAGCGTATTGGCCACCAAAACCTGCGCCGTAGTTTCCATAGCTTCCCGCCTGATGATAACCGCCTCCCGCGGCACCATGCTGACCTCCTAATCCGCCGAGGCCGCCTCCATAATGGCTGGCTTGCGTATTCTGGAAGTGTCCGGGATACCCACCTCCAAAGCCTTGCTGCTGCGACTGCGCGTGCGGCAAGCCGGATTGGCCGGATTGCACACGCGCGTCGTTGGCCGCTGAGCCGGGTCTCCCAGGCTGTCCAAGCAATGGATTTGTGGCAGAACCCGGCTTGGCATCACCGAAGGGTTTTAGAGAGTCTTCGGACTGCTGATTGCCGGCTGGTTGGCCATACTGGCTCTGAGCTTGATATCCGCCATGCGAACGACCAAAGACGTCGGGCATAGCACCGAAAGCGCCACCGCCTGCGCTGTGCTGCTGATGCATCTGTGACGCTTGGGCAGAGGTCGACCTTCCGTATTCGCCGAAGCCGCTGCCGATACTCGTTTCCCGCCCGCCGAAGCCGCCAGTATTGGCTGGAGATGACGAATACTCGTGGCTAGTCTGAGGGTTCATGCCATAAGCGTGTTGCGGCTGTCCGTACATGCTTGCCTTGTTACCGCCGTATGGCCCACCGTAGCCTTGCTGTCCGTAGCCATACTAGGAAAAGTCAGTTTCTTGTTCAATTTGGTGCAACTTATTTCGTGCCCGAGTGTATTGGCGGAGCTATTTCTACTGACCTGACTCATATATGCGGCTTGATGAGGGTTGCTGTAGTACGGATGAGTATACGGGTAGCCGCCATGTCCAGACTGACCATGAGGTTGTTGATGATGCGCAGAAGATTGCTGTACAGCCGCAATAGGATTAGGTGTGTTATGCCCGCTGAGCTGAGTTTCACTGAAACGAGATGGGGCTTGCTGTGCCTGACTCGATGGGTAGGTAGATGATTCCGTACCTGCAGCTCCGAAGGTGGCTTCACTTCGTGACTGAGACGGCCCCTCTTGAGCAGCAGGAACTGCTTGCTGGCCATACTGAGTACCATAATAGTTTTGATAAGCGCTTCTTTGTTGATCCGTAGTGTAGTAGGATGAGTAGTCGTTTTGGGCCGAGGAGAATCCACCAAGATTCGATTGAGCCGGTTGTTGCGGCTGCGCCGATGTTTGGGAATGACCGTCAAAACCTTCATATGGACTCTGTTGGTTTGTAGTCTGGCTCACTTGCTGCCCAAATGGATCGTAGGGCTTTTGGGTTGGGGCAGCGTACTCCGGCATTACTGGTTGACCATATCGACCGTACTGACCATATTGGTGGCTTCCTTGAGAGCCCTGTTGTGACATGGCTTGCGGTGCAAGTGGAAGCAGACTTGCAGGTGGTTGAGGCGCAACCTGTGGTGCTTGCTGAGGTGCTGGAGGCAAACCTGGCGCTGGTCTTGTAGTCTGTAGAGGCTCCTGCATGGGTGCATCGTTGAGCATCTCAGCTGTCGATCGAGAAGCTGGCGGAAGCGAAGCTCGCGGCTGAGATGGCGGAGAGTGTTGAGGGGGCTGAGCTCGAGTCTCCGCTTCTTCTCTATCGT
This sequence comes from Lichenothelia convexa, assembly GCA_021030975.1. Lineage (NCBI taxonomy): Eukaryota > Fungi > Ascomycota > Dothideomycetes > Lichenotheliales > Lichenotheliaceae > Lichenothelia > Lichenothelia convexa. The sequence continues at coordinate 7,651 of JAGFMK010000671.1, read as the reverse complement.
CTTCAACGTCCAAAGCTTCTGGATCGCCGTTAAGACCCATACTGCCGAATTGGACTGTCGCCCTGTCCACGGCATTGTGTCCAGGCATAACGACGGCTTCCTGTTGCTCAAGAATCCTTCTTTGAAAACTTGCGCTACGTCCTGGAATACCTGTGGCCTTGTAAGCGCTGGTAGCGTAACCTCCCATTGGTGGCCGTCCAATTGGTGGTTGCTGAGAAGCGGTCAATGGGGTAGCGCTCCCCATTAAACTTCGGGTGTCTCCAGAGCTACCGACGGTGCTTGCGGCCGTTTCTGTTGCAGTTGGTCCGGACGAATCCGGTAGATGTTCGACATTGTCCTCTGTAAGCTCGTCTTTTGGTGGTGGGATAAGAGGTGCTGAATCTGATGGCATTATTTCAGAGCTGTCCCTCGCATTCCCTTCCATTGCTGGATGTTCAATTTGCGAGACATCTTCTGTGATTTGTGGTGCTGGCATAGCTTCCGCTTCGCCAATTTCTGGTGGCATCTCTTGCGGAGCGCTTGTCTGCGCAGCCTCCGGTTCCGGTCCTGGCTGGGATACTTGCGGTGGCGCTGGTACAGCCTTCGTTTGAGCTGGTGCAGGCTTCGGCTTCGCAAACATGCTAGCCCAACTCTTATGAGGTGCATTCTCGGGAATTATGCTACTCTTCTGACCTTCAGAAGCAGCGGTTAATGCCTCCTTAGGAGGAGCTGCGCTACCCCACTGTCCATCTGCCACGTTGCCCCACTGTCCATCTGCGGCGTCGTCTGCTGAAGCTGTCACACCAGTTGTATCCCAGCTATTATTCGTATCGCCCATTGCGGTCGGGGCAGTGTCCCAGGCGGGCGACTCATCTGTCGGCACGGAAGCAACTGCCGCTGGATGATTTACTGTCGCTGTAGCAGCACGACCTCCTCGACCACCACGAGCGCCACGCTCACCACCTCGTCCACGACCTCCACGGGTGCCTTCGAAACCTCCTCTTCCACGTCCTCCGCGCGAAACAGGAGCAGTCGCGTCAGTACTGGTCTCTTTCGCTTTTGGCCGGGATCGATCTTTCTTCTTCACATCAGCAAACTGGGCGACATTTCCTAGTAGAGGGCATACAGGTTAGCATTGAATAGGGTGATGACAGCTTTTTTGTATCATTAGCTCCGGGATCAAAGACCTTTCCATACCTTCACTGATCTTGTCAATGGTGGTTTGCAGATCTCCGTCTGACTCCTGCAATGCAACCACAAAGTCCATATCTGACCAGTCTGGAAATAACTCCTTGAGTGTGCTCAATTGCGAAGAATACTGCTTCTTCATCTGTCCAATTTCCCCCTGATCTTCGAGCGACTCCTCTGGAACATCTTTCAATTCACCATCGGCCTGCCGTGACCCATTCCGAGCCCCGCCTCTTGAGCCAAACGCTCTGCGGCCGCCTCGACCGGAGGTTCTGCCGCGGGGGGCCGACGGTCTTGTCTCTGCTTCTGACATTGTAGGGACTCTGGTATGTGGACTCAAAATTTAGGTAGGGGAAGAAACGAGCCCTATGGAGCGTTTGTTAGCGTGTTTTGAATCTTGAACAGAATCAGGCACCACTGAGCACAGATTGCAGCACCAGTACTTAAACGCCGGGCCCACAGAGAATGATGCTGAGCCCGAAGATCGTTTCTCTCATTGAAGCTTGCTGAATTGAGTAAGAATTTACGATGCGCGATGCCTTACCTCAAAACTTGGTCCCAATCGATTTTGGCTGTCGTAAACTTAGAAGAGCGTCAAGCTTGCTATGTTTGAGCTCGGTGGTGAGGTCGAAAGAGACGAGAAGAAGCAGCGCAATGTGTAGGTCTATAGTAGGAGGGCGTCTGTTCAAGGGCAGTGAGAGTGACAGCAATTCGGCCAGAAACTCGTCACATTTCGGCGGCAGTACGCGTTACGCTACGGTCGCCCATGCCCGGACCGCTACGGTGCTCCGCAAAGACAAAGCAACCCCATGTCCCGCCAGCCCTACGTAACGTCGGGGCTCCACCTCCTCTTGAGCGGCGGAACCTCAGCATTCATCCAGACCTTAACATACCTAGTAAGCATGGCGAAACACTTCGTCCGTCAAGGTGGCCAGGAGGTGCTGTCGTTTGACCGTGGTTGAGACATTGTCAACGTCGCTACAGCGGTAACCATGCGTACTTCCAGCGTCCTGGGCTTGAAGGCCTTGGCCAGCAAGATACACCCTCCGCTTCCTTTGAAACCACGCGAGTCCGAGCAATTACTCTCTATGCTTACGGCATCCTTCCGACGCCAGCTTGACAAGGAGTATTCGAGATCGTTGATAAGTGAAGAGCTTGAGGATGCTCCTCCATCGCCAAGATCAAACTTGCCGCCCTCCACGTCTGGTGAAACGGTGCCCATAACAGCGCAGACACATACTGCCCGGCACTTCAATTCCGTCCTTCGCAATCCGCTGATGTCTCCAGGACCGCACAGCTATGGTAGACCAACAAGCAGATCCGGCGAACGATTTCCTGGCGTGAAGAAAAGCAGCATGGGGGATGCACATCAGCTGTTTCAAAAACCCCTGGAATGGTTTGATGGTCATGTTGCAAGGGGAACCGCCACAATCAGTCATGCAGAACTCTGCTTGCAGAATCTCAAAGCGTCAATGTCATCCAAGACAGGCAAAGAACTAAGACGAACTATGAAGGAATCCGGTGCCGGATCGAAAATTGTCAATTGGATTTGGTCCAGTGGAATAGATGGTACAAAGCAACTTTTGTCAGCTGGAGCACTTCTGTATCCTCTGTCACAGTTTCTGGTGGAAGAAGGTCGCTGGGGAGCACTCCTAAGATGGCTCAGAAACCCATCTATCTCAGCCCTCAATCAAGATGAAGCTTCGTTCGAACCAATTCTGCAATGGAGGTCGGACCTGCTGCAGGCTGTGGTTGAGGGCCAGCTCAAACATGAAAGCGGGCAATGTACCGCTGCAATTCAATTCTTCCTGCGAGCAATATCGGAAAAGGAAACCCTACCGGAGCAAGCAAATGAAGTGGCGCAAAGAGTGGACCATCGCGTATTCGGCGTTCCTGGAAGATGGATTGCCCACGAGCTGTGTAAACCTGCTTCGGAAAGAAGACTCTTAACAACGCCGCAGCCCTTTGATACTTTCATCAGCACCATCCCAATATGGACCAAAAGGTTAAAGTACTATAAAGCTCGGTTATCTCTACATCGTCCAGACCATCCAGACGCCACACCTGCACTTGTTCTCATACGCGAGTGTATAAAGCAGCCGCTACGTACGCAGCAACAGCTGGCTTCCCCCGGCCAGCGGCGCGGATACGTCTCCTTTGGCCTCGAGCTGGCACGATTTCTCTTACGGCATGAGCAGTTTGACGACGCTGCCATGGTATTACAGTTTCTGAAGGAGCAGTTCCCAGAGGAACTGGGGTTAAGGAATGAGAGCTTAACGGAGCAGCCAGCTAGCTACTACTTCAACACCCGAACCAAGTCATATGTTAGTCCGCCTACGCTAGGCGCCGAGCCACGCTCGACGACAAGCAAGTGGGACGAGGAAAGAAACAAGACTGCAGAAAAGGCAAATCTACGCTCACTCGACAGCCTCGCCCTGGGGTGAAGGAATGTTTGTTCAGAGCGTCTATCGTGCGTCACATGGGGTGCCTGTGCACAACTTCTAACCATCGGTTCCCGTCTCCCCAATGAATACGAGTCACTCAACACGGGAAACGTAGTCTGTTCGAAAGACTTAACTGCTTGCGTGAATACTTGAGATCCAGCGGGCCTAAACCTCGGTTACCTGCTCCTCCGTTTGCTTTGCCAGTACATTCTTGATCCGAACTGAAGCCAAGTTTTGCTTCGGACATCAGTTCGTAGACGCGGCCTGTCACATGGTCCAGGCCTCACTAGCCAGTGTCGCTTGCAGCAGTGTTTCTGCTTTCCCAACATCGCGATTACGGGAGTCCTTAGCTGCAGGAGCGGTATACAGTCGGCTTGTGACTGAGTAGTCCCTGGAAGAGGCCGGACAGTCCAACGTAACAGCTGAACGAGGATGAAGGACCGTGACAAACGTGGAGGGGTCCCAGGGTGTGAAGGTGACCAGGGTGCGAGGTCACGAGGGGATATGTCCGGCACGTCGGACATTGGCTGGATGAAACTCTTAAAGTGAAGTCTCGTAGCCTGTTGTGCATATTTCCGGATAATGATCGTAAAGTTTGTGATGTTCTCAAGAAGAGGAGGAATTTGTTTGCTGGACTATCAGCAATGGCTTGCTTGAGGCCACCCATGTTACGCCCTTCATTGTTGTGCCTCGGTCAATGGGCACTGAGCTCTGCACGTCGATTACATTTCATTTTGCAGTGAGTTTGTTGGATGGGCTTCACGTGACGTTACAACGAGATCCTGCTTGAGTAGAGGGGTGCTCCGGGGTCGGCACAGCCTCCACAGCCTCCATCCTTGGTTGCCCGCAGCTCGCTAGCGCGGCGTTGTCCAAACCTGAACCCTCCATCGTCCCTTCGACGCGCCTGCTCCCACACCTTCTCCGCAACACCACAACAACACCCTTCAGACAAACGCAGTGAATCACTCGGAGCAGTGGTCGCCAGAGCCACGCGATCAAGTCCACGTAGGCTATATGTTCGCGCCAGTTTGACAATCGCGTGCTAACATCACCCAGCTGCTTCGCGCGCCCGCTCTCAACCTTCCAAGCTTACAATATCCATCAACACCATCATCGTCTGAAATCCATCTATCGACATGGCAGACAAAGATATCAAGGAAGGCGACAAAGGTCAGTCTGTGGCAATTCCCAAGCTTCCCACATCCAGCATCGAAGGCCGATTCCTGTTCGCCTATCGCTTAGCAGCGTGTACTGCTTTCCACATACTCCAGCCATGCTAACTTTCCTTACCAACATAGTGAGTTGGAACTGGGGCCAAGGCCACCCTTCCGGCGAAGTCGCCGAAGTCAAAGAGCACGGCGAACTCGCAATCACGTCCAACAAAGGCAACAAAATCAAGAAAAACGCCACCCCCGACGACCCAGCCGTCCATGTCTCGCGTCCTGGCAACGACGTCGTGAAGCGCGCGCACGAGCTCACCGTTGAAGAGCAAGGCCCCAACCACGCCGAGAAAGAAGGAAGCGCCGCGCCGGAGAAGAAGCGGGGCAAGAAAGCAGCCTCCGCTGCGCCGCCAGAGCCGAAGGGCAAAAAGGAAGGCTCCGCTGCTCCGGAAAGCAAGCGAGGAAAGAAAGCCGCGTCGGCCGTGCCTGAGGAGAACGGCGCGGAGAAGACTAAGAAAGGCGGCAACAAGCGCGCCGCGAGCGAAGTAAATGGCGCTGAAGACGAAGGCGAGAAGGAGGAGAAGACTCCGCCAGCCAAGAAAGCCAGAGGCGCCGCAGCGAAGAAATCTGCTGCGGCGAAGAAGAAGGGCGAGGATAAGGAGATGAAGGATGCGGGCGATAACGCGCCGAAGAAGGCGCGCGGGCGACCGAAGAAGGGCGAGGAGAGTGAGGGAGCGGGGGCAGGGGCGAAGGGGAAGAAGAGCAAGGAGCCGAAGAAGGCGGCTACGGAGACGGGGGAGCCGAGGAGGAGTGCGAGGAATAAGGCGTAGATGCGGTGAAGATAGCCCAGGAGAGACGGCAGCGGAGATTTGACTTCGTCGTTCACCAAGCTGGGCATTGGGCACTGGGCATCGAGCTGGGATGGGATGTGAGGGCTTATGGGTAACGTGATGCTGGGTCGGCATGGGAAATAGGGTAGTGCTAGCTAGTTGGATTGACTGTATGATACCACTGTCCCTTGGAAATACAAACCTTTGGTAAATGCTTCGTGCCACTGCGGGTTTTCTTAGTATGTCGCTTCGCATGTGAATACCTCCCGTGGACGGTGCGACTCAACCGACCTTTGGGATATGAAAAGCCCAGTGTTCGATGCACAGGTTGCGTTCCTCGAGTGTTGGTTTTGAAATATCTGGATTGCCTATAAACTTGGTTTTAGTTGACTATCTTAGGCGAACTTGATTGGAGATGATAACAACGCTGATCGTTGTAAGCTTGACAACTTTGAGGAAGTTATATATAGTTCCCGAACCGGTCTGCGTCCGTGGCAATGAAGGAGGCCGCAGCAGATTATTCGAAGATTTTATATCTCCATCCCACCACAGAGCCTGAACCTGAGAATGACGGGCCACGGCACTGAAATTGCAACGCCTCACGTTCATGGTAACCATCAGCAGAATGGCTCATAACATATCCCGCTTTCTGATCCAACAACTCCACGACCGTGCCAGCCATTCCAAATCCAGCACTCAAGCCGCCCTAATAAACCGAACCCCAAGTGAAATTCCCTTAGGAGGTCGCCACTGCGTTAAAAACTATTTTGGAACAAGTATCCACCCGTCCATGATTTGTTTCAGGTTGTGCAGGGTGCTGCCCTCACAGCGCTGTGAGATTGGAGGTCACCCCGGTGAGTTTCGATCACAGCTGTTAATTTAATGACAATGGTTTGCTTTGATCATGCGGGATAAGTGGTGTGCTTGATTCTTCCGTTGTTATTAGGGCGGATAAGGCTACGGCGAGTTTAAGCAGTAAGATGGGGTTAGTATCATAAGTTAGCTACCTAGGTGGTGTATAAGGGCCGAAGAGGTTGCTTTAAGCAGGTGAATTCAGCTTCTACGGTCACTTATGCTTGTAGCGCGACCTTTGGATTCATTTTGACGTTTTCGGCGGATTTAGGTGCAATGTACGTGACAACGGATATGGTTCTGCAACTCGCTCGGTGAGCAATGGGTGTCCTTACTTACCAACCCAAGTTGAAAGGTTTCATGAAACTGGCAAGTCCCCATGAAGACGTTCTTTGGTGCTCTCTCTATTCCAGAAGGGCTATGCATTTAAGACAATTTCCCGAAACAGGAGCAACTTTTACGGCGGGCTGAAGTTGCCTGATGCTACAACATATTTCAAACGTAACAGACCCTTGCGGAGGTGGTGCGTGGCTTTGATTCCTCAGCTGATTCAATGAGTCTTGCCAAATGCGATTCGCGTCACGGTCACGATGCGATGGTTATTCTTGGATGGCCTCGTGCTGTTGCAGGTTCCCTCATCATGCGAGAATGCGAACATGACAGTATAATTCCTTCCTTATAAAGCTTGGACAGTCAAAGCGCATTCCAGTATCATCAGAGCATCCTCACGGCAAACGATAGACCAAGAGCGCAGCACAACGTGCCACTGAAACTCGCAAAGAGCTTCATTTGGGAGATTCTGCATTAGTCGCACCGTCCAATCCCCCAATTGCGCTCACAAATTCTTCGAAATCCATACCCTCTTTCTCAAACATCTCCCTCGCCTTTCTCTCCGCATCTTCTCGTCTGCTAGCCGTGAAGCCACCAGGCTGCGAGGTCTCATACTGAATGAGTTCGATGCACCGAAAGAAAAGATCTTCCTTGCCCAGCGCCGTCAGACGGTCCTGCAATTCGTCAACCACAGTTTCCAAACACGAAACCCCAGCGAGTCCGTTGAGACGTCAGACCCAACCTACCCTAAAGGCTTCAATCCTCCTCCTCGCCGCTTCCTCCTTGCTCTCCGCCCCGCCCTCAGCTTTGCTCTCCTCTCCTCCCTTCCCCACTCTCCAACAAACCCACCCCGAACCCTCCTCATAAG
>JAGFMK010000670.1:0-11308 GCA_021030975.1 Lichenothelia convexa | reverse complement strand
AACAATTGGAACAAGAAAAGCAGTCGTTACTAAGAGAGCTTTCAGAATTTAGAGACGTATTTTCCAAGGAGGCTTCTAATACCCTACCCCCGTATAGAAAGATAGATCATCACATTGTTCTAGAAGGGGAACAGAAAGATTAAGGCTTCTGCCTATTGTATAGTATGTCACAGCAAGAACTTATTAAAGTTAAGAAGTATTTAGAAAACAATTTGAATAAGGGCTTTATTACCGCCAGCTCGGCGCCTATAGCGTCTCCTATACTATTTATTAAGAAGGCTAATAGCTAGCTACGCTTCTATATTAATTACTAGAAGCTGAATGCCATCACGAAGAAAGACAGATACCCCCTCCTATTAATCAATAAAACACTAGCCTAATTGTCCAAAGTGAAGATCTTTACCAAGCTAGATATAAGATAGGCCTTCCACCGAATTCGTATGGCTATACCAGAAGACGAAGACCTAACGACGTTTTAAACTCGATTTAGATCGTATAAATACTTAGTGATACTGTTTGGTCTAACCAACGGCCCGGCCATATATCAGCACTTTATAAACGATATCCTTTTCGACTACCTCAACGACTTCGCTACGGTATATATAGACGATATACTTATCTACTCAGAACAGCCTAAGGAATATAACGAGCACGTTAAGAAGGTGTTATAGCACCTATAGGAAAATAGCCTACAAGTCGATCTAGATAAATATAAATTTAGGGTTACCAAAACCAGGTACCTAGGATTGATCGTCACCACAAAAGGCATCTATATAGACCCTACAAAGATTACAACAATTATTAATTAGGTAGTACCCTAGAACCTTAAATATATCTAGGGATTTATTAGATTCTGTAGCTTCTACCGACGATTTATTAAGAACTTCTCCTATATTGTAAAACCGTTGAACAACCTTACCTAGAAAGATAAACTGTTTAAATGGGACGCCGCTTACCAAGCCGCTTTTAATAAGTTAAAGAAACGTGTTACCGAGGCACTAGTACTAGCCCATTTTAATCCCAACAAGCGAAGCGTGCTGGAACTAGATGCCTCAGATTATATCACTGGTGGTATACTCTCCTAATATAACGATAACGGCGTCCTATACCCTATAGCCTTCTTCTTAAAGCGGATACTCCCGGCCGAGTACAATTACGAAATCTATAACAAAGAACTTCTAGCTATAATCTGAGCGTTCGAAGAATGGCGCCCTAAACTCGAATCTACGGGGGTTCCTATTAAAGTCCTTACTGACCATAAAAGCCTCGAGTACTTTATAACAACAAAGACTCTTTCCCGTCGCCAGGCACGCTGGGCAGAATTTCTATCTCGATATAACTTTATTATTATATACCGCCCTAGTAGTTAAAACGGGAAGGCTAACGCACTTACCCACTAAGCGGGAGACTATCCTAAGCACGATAATGACGAACGGCAACGCTTCTAGCGGTAAATAGTACTTAAACCAGCCAATCTCGATCTACTTATTTGAAAGGAACTATAGCTTGCTATATTAGACGCTATAGACGCGCCCGATCCCTAGGATACTGTCGATCCCCCGCTTCCGTTGCTCTAGTAGATCATCCAAGCCCAAAAAGACGATCTATTATACTAAGAAATCCGAAAACAGCTAGAAGACGGCATCTACCAGTCAAGGAAGATTAGCCTATTAGAGTGCCGTGTTGAGAACAACGTTATATAGTATAGAGAGAGACACCTAATCCTAGAAAGCACTAGCCTCCGTCTATATATAATCTAGGACTGTTATAAACAACCCGCTGCCGGGCACCCGGGAGTCGCCAAGACACTTAAATTGGCTAGCCGCCTTTTCTATTGGCCGCGGATGGATGTTAGTATTAAACGATTCGTCAGGAACTGCTATATATGCTAGCGAATCAAGCTATCCCGCTCCTAGTATCAGGGAGCACTCAAGCCGCTGCCGATACCTAAGCGCGCTTAGGCAGATCTATCACTAGATTTCGTCACGGGACTACCTAAAAGCCGGGGTAACAATACTATATACGTCGTTATAGACCGTTTAACCAAGATAAGACACTATATCGCTTGTTTAACTAATTAAGAAGGCGGTATATCCGCTGAAGCACTGGTATATATACTGATCAATAACGTCTGGAAGATCTACGGCTTACCCTAATCAATAGTATCAGATCGAGGGCCATAATTTATCTCTCTCGTTTGGAAAACGCTCTGCCGTATACTTAGAATAGACGCTCGCCTGTCAACAGCCTATCACCTAGAGATAGACAGCCAGACCGAGAACGCTAATACGGGCATAGAACAATACCTTCGCGCCTATGTCGCCTACTAGCAAGATAACTAGGCTAATTAGCTACTAATAGCCGAGTTTGCCGCTAATAACTCTAAATCGGCCAGCACGAGGACAACACCCTTCTTTACTAATTATAGGTACCACCCACGAATGAGCTTTGATCTTAGCGCCCAGAATCCCAACCAGACGGCACGGGAACGACTCAGTACTTAAAGAAGCCTAGTGCTAGCGTAAAAGATGTCGTCTATTACCGAAGAAGTTAGACAGCAGATACTACTGGCCTAGAAACGCCAAGAACACTTCGCCGACCAACACCGCATACCAGCACCAGCCTACTAGGTGGGAGACCTAGTATGGTTATCGACCAAGAACGTCAAGACCTAGAGGCCTTTAAAGAAGCTAGATCATAAACAAGAAGGACCATTCCGCATCAGACGCCTCATTAGTACCAGCGATTATAAACTCGATCTACCAACCAGCATGCACATCGACAACCAATTCTATACTAGCCTACTAAGGCCGGCGGCAGACGACCCGATCCCCGGGTAGATCCCCGTTCCCGCCCCACCAATTATTATTGATAATAAGTCTGAATAGGAGGTTAATAACATTATTAACAGCCGTATTAGCCGCGGAAAGCTCCAATACCGCGCCAGTTGGGTAGATCACCCACCCGATCCCACATGGTATCCAGCGGTAAACTTCGCAAACGCCTAAGACATCCTTAACGAATTCCACCAACGATACCCTAAGAAGGCAAGCCTGACGTCGAAACAAGCTTTGCGGACAAAGCTTAATAGGAGGGGGGTAGTGTGACGAATATCGACAGATCTATCGACGGATTAGCGGAAGCAGAGCTAGATAGATAGGAACAGAGGGTAAGGCTGTTAGAGCGGAAGAACAATGTTCCAGCGGCATGTGTTTATATCCCAAATCCACCTCAATAGCTTCCTTTTCGTCACCTTTTGATAGCTTTGTTTAATCTAACCCTATTGACTAAACGTCTGGGTGTTTCTCCTAATATATAGTCTAGGTTCTATATCTACCTATACCACCTAAGGCTAGTTTATATTAGACTAGTCCTAGACGTTCTAGGAGCCTAAAATTAGGAAATAGTATGCCCCTAGGAAGAGTCTTATCTAGAGACTAATAAGTATAAATTCTATATCCCTTATAGAGGAAGAGCTTTATAGTAAAAGCCCTATCTATAACTATAAAATCACTACAGGAATAAATATATTTTATATTCTAGCCCTTTATAATACTAGTACTACTTACTATACTTTAATTAATAAAGACTATATCTAAGATAATAAGATACCTACGTTTAAACTTAAAAACCTATAGAGTATTACAGCTTATAATAGTAGAGTTATTTATAATACCCTAATAACTACTACCTAGGTTTCGTTACTTATACTAGGAGACTCTAAGTCCTATTATAGAGAAAATAACACTGTCTTACTTGTTACTAAGCTATCTTAGTATCCTATTTCTATAGGAACTAAATAGTCTCATGTCTATAATTCTACCTATAGAGGTAGAAACTACGCCCTATAATTTATATTAGATTATTATAAAGATTATTATAATATTTCTAAGTCACCTATTATGCCCTACGCTATTATCTAAGCACCTATATCTTACTATAGTTCTAGTAAAGAGGATTTAATCCGGAGACCTAAGAAATCTATATTCTTCCGTCTATACTAAGTTAGGTTAAATATACTACATTCTATTCTTTACTAAGAGGGTACTTCTAGATCTAAGAAATAAGTCTATTAGTAAGACTAAGATATCCTATAAGTACCTAAGCTAAAGGAATTAAATCTAAAGAAGCTACACTAAAAACCTATCTGAAATCTTACCTATCTACCACTAAAAAATCTATCTATATACCACTAAGGTACTACTAAGAATTAAGACTCTCCTACTCTAGATATAGTATAAATAAATATAGTAGTATTTACTATATTAGTATATTATAGGACTTATAAAATATTCTTGGTTACTATAGTAGATATTAAAAAGGCTCTTACATCTAAACCTAATATAGATCTAAAGATAATACTACCTAGGGAGCTCTATAAATTTCTACTAGTATTCTCTAAGTAGAAGAGTGACTAGCTACCTCTATATAGAGTTTACGATTATAATCTAGTCCTTAAACTAAATTCTAAGCTCCCTATATTAAGTCTCTATAGAATATCCTAAGGAGAACTCTAGGTCCTATAGAAATATCTAGATAACTATCTATAGAAGGGGTTTATCTATCCTAGTTTATTACCTATTACTTTACCTGTTCTATTTATAAAGAAACTAGGCAGTAGATTATAGTTTTATATTAACTACCATAGTCTAAATAATATTATAGTTAAGAATTAGTATCCTTTACTATTAATCTATAAGATATTAAACTATCTATTAAGAGCTAAGTACTTTATAAAGCTTAACGTAATTGCTATATTTAATAGGATTAGGATTAAAGATAGTTAAGAATGGCTTACGGCTTTTAAGATATATTTTAGGTTATTTAAATATCTTATTATACCCTTTAGACTAGCCAACGCTCTAAGCACGTTCTAGTATTATATTAATAATATCCTCTTTAAATATCTAGACCGCTTCTACACGGCCTATATTAATAATATCTTAATATATAGTAATTCACTAGAAGAATATAAAGAGTATATCTGCTAGGTCTTAACTAAGTTATAGGCTATAGGCCTCTAAGTTGATATTACTAAGTATAATTTCTATATTTAAGAAGTAAAATACCTAGGACTAATTATCTCTACATCTAGAATTAAGATAGACCTATCTAAGATATAAGCTATAATAGATTAGCTAATACCTAGGAATGTTAAGGACGTCTAATCCTTCCTAGGCTTTATAAACTTCTATTAACATTTTATCTATAGCTTTTTAAGAATTATCTAGCTACTTTACCGCCTAACTAGGAAGGACGTTAATTTTAAGTAGATAGATAAATACTAGGAAGCATTTAATAAACTAAAGATAGTATTTACTATAGCACTAATTCTAGTATATTTCGACCTAGATCTAGAATATATTATTAAAATAGACGCGTCTAACTTTATAATAGCTAGAATCCTATTATAGAGGGGTCTAGACGGTATTCTACGTCTAGTTATATTCTTCTCCTAGAAGTATTTACTAGTAGAGTATAATTATAAAATCTATAATAAAGAGTTACTAGTAATTATTTAAGCTTTTAAAGAATAGTGTCTAGAACTAGAAGGTTCTAAAATACCTGTCTATATTCTTATAGACCACTATAACCTAGAGTACTTTATAATAACTAAGACTCTAACACGACGTTAAGTAAGATAGGCTAAATTTCTTAGTTAATTTAATTTTAAGATCTAGTATTGCCTAGGACGGCTAGGTACTAAACTAGATACTTTAACTAGGAGGTTAGGAGACCTCCCCCTAGGAGAGGGGGATAGTCGTCTGAAATATTAGAACTAAGTGCTCCTAAAACCGGAATTTCTATTAAAAGAAGTGATTTAAGATATACCTATTACCGCTAATAATATTCTAGAAGTAAATACTAAAGAAGTTATTATAAATATATACTAAGAATAAGAATCTCTAGGACTAAGAAAGTCCCTTATATTATAGGTCTTTAACTATCTACAAAATAATAAACGTTAACTCCTACTATAGGACTAAAAGCTAAAGCTATTACCTACAGACTTTAAGGAAGAAAATAATAGACTATTCTATAAGTCTAAACTATAGATCTTAGAAGATAATAATCTATATCTTATATTACTACAACTCTACTATAATAGTCTAGCTATAGGTTATACTAGTATTACTAGGATATACAAGCTTATTACCTAAGACTACTACTAGGTAAATATTAAGGACGACGTTAAATAATATATCTAGAACTACTATACCTATACTAGAGCTAAAGCTTTACGCTTATAACGCTATAGTTTACTAAATCTACTACCGGTTCCTAAATATAGATAGACTAATATATTTATAGACTTTATTACTGGCCTTCTAATCTATTAACGTAATAGAATTAACTATAACAATATCCTAGTAGTTATAGATCGACTATCTAAGTAAGTATATTTTATACTATATACTATAGAAAATTATAGGACTTCTATACTAGCTGTTACTAATATCTACGTCTAAGATATCTAGAGACTCTATAGTCTACCTAAGACTATTATATTAGACTATAGCACACAATTCGACTTATTATTCTAGTAATATTTATATTAACGACTAGGGATTTAGCTACTTATATTAATAGCTTACTATCTATAGATAGATAGTTAGACTAAATATATAAACTAAGATATTAAACGGTACCTAAGGAGCTATATTACCTATCTATAGGACGACTAGGTAGATTAGCTACTAATAGCCGAGTTTGCCTAGAATAATTCCCTATCTAAAAGTATTAAAACTACTCCCTTCTTTATAAATTATAGATACTACCTATATTTAGGATTTAAACTAGAAATACTATATTAAGGAGATAGATATACTAGTATATAGTTAGTTACTATAGACGCGTTCTAAGAAAGAATAGATAAACTTCTAGTGTATCTATATAAAGAAATTATCCTAGCCTAAGTAAACTAAACTAATTAAGCTAATTATTTATATATACTATCTTCTATATATAAAGAAGGAGATTATATCTAGCTAGATACCCGAAATATCTATATATATCATGATTTGATATTAGGGCTAGGAGTTTAGGGTCTAGATTATTATTAGGCTGAGGGCCAGAAGCTTATAAGGGGTTTTCCCTCCAACTCGTGTATTCTAGCTTCCTCTCTCTACGGTTTATCTTGTCTATCTAGCTAGGTATTACCTATAGATAATCTATAGTCTCTATATCTACTTTATATTCTAGTCTAGATTACTAGGCTACCTAGCCACTAGCCTTAATATTACAAAGCGTCCCTTACTCTACTACCCTAGATAGATACTAGGTCCTAGGACCTATCTATCTACTGCAGTTTTGCTATAGCAACTATACTTTTAAATCTAATTTCGTAATACCCTACTAAGCCGGAAACATTCACTTCTATATTTTAGAACAACCCTAAGAACCTCTAGACAATTATCGCGACGCTCTGCTCCCTATTTATTAAAGTCTCTATATAGAATAGTTAACTCTAAATAGACGTCTAAAACCTATATAAATAAACCCACTAATTATAAGTTAATAATTAAACCTATTATAAACATAATATCTAACTCTAAGCTAATATCTAGAACCTCTAAGAACAACTCTAAGCCTTACAGCTAATTTTATAGATACCCTCTACTACCTCTACCTAATCTATAACCTAATAATCCTAGGTACCTATTTAGGATAAGCCTATTAGGGTCACACTTTTAGAACGCCTTCCTAACCTAGTAGAATTTATAGGGGATTATTAGGACTTTGAACGATTTAAGAGCTAGATTTATAATAAGATAGTAGTAAATTTAGACTAGTATACTATACTATAATAGTATATAGTTTATATCTATAGCTAACTTACTAGGGTAGCTTATAGTTAGATTTTACCCTATCTAAAGGAGGGTATTACTATACTTAGAGACTATAAAGATATTTTAAACACCTTAGAGATAGTATTTAGTGATCTAAACCATATTATAAATATATAAGTAAAACTCTTCTAATTATACTAAAAGAATTAAGAGTTTAGCGCCTTTCTTATAGAATTCCAACGCCTATATTTAGAGGCAGACTACCTAGAAGGTGCTCTAGTTATTTTACTAGAGCAAAATATCTCGTAGAAATTACGCTCACTACTTATTTCAAGTCTACTACCATCCTAAGAATTTAAGGACTTTATAAAGCATTTATAAGATCTTAATAACCGTCTGCCTCAATTCTAAACACCCCTTAGACAACTATCTAGGGCGGTTAACAAGGCTCTATTCTGTCCTAGGTCTTCTAGTCCTACTATCCCGTTTATACTATTCTATACGGCCTCTATAACTTTATAGACACCTATTCCTACTACTAAACTAATAGATTTATCTTGTACTAGAAATTGTGCTAAGGTATCTAAATCTAAATATAAGTATTATTATTAATATAGACTGTGCTTTTATTATAGTAGTTAATATATAAGAGTTAACTATCTAAATCAACCTCGCCGTTCTAGTCCTAGTCCTTCACGTTATTCCTATTTAGCTTTACTATAGAGATCCTACGCCTAGGTTACTATATTATATTCTACGTCCCCTATAGTTTAAAATTCTACAGCTTAGATACTATATTTACTAATACCACCTAAGTCTAGATTATACTAGACTAGTACTAGGCGCCCTGAGAGTCTAAAGTTAGAAAATAGTATACCCCTAAGAAGAGTCTTATTTAGAGGCTAGTAAGTATAGAATCTATATCCCTTATAGAAGAAGAGCTTTATAGTAAAAGCCCTATCTACGACTGTAAAATTATTATAGAGATAAATATATTTCATATCCTAGCGCTCTATAATACTAGTGCCGCTTACTACGCTTTAATTAATAAAGACTATATCTAAGAATATAAGATACCTATATTTAAGCTAAAGAATCCCTAGAGCGTAGCGGCCTATAATGGTAGAGTTATCTATAACGCACTTACTACTGCTATTTAGGCCTCATCACTTATACTTAGGGACTCTAAGGCTTTCTATATAGAAAATAATACTATCTTACTTATTACTAAGTTGTCTAAGTACCCTATTTCTATTAGAACTAAGTGGTCCTACATTTATAACTCTATATACTAAGGGGGGAATTATATATTATAGTTTATATTATACTATTATTGAGACTATTATCGAGTTTCTAAGTCACCTATTACGCCTTATACTATTATCTAAGCTCTAACCTCTTACTATAGTCCTAGTAAAGAGGACTTAGTTTAAAGACCTAAGAGATCTATATTCTTCCGTCTATATCAAGTCGAAACAACTATACTATACTCTATCTTATACTCTTAAGGGTCTACTAGGTCTAAAAATATAGTATATTAGTAGGATAATACTATTCCTTAAGAACCTAAGCATGAGAAAGTCAAGCAAAAGAAAACTAAGAAGAAGCCTATAGCCTATCCACTAGTACTATAGGCTATATACTAGAATCTAGACCTATCTATTCTAGATATAGCCTAAATAAATACTATAGTATTTACTATACTAGTAAGATATAGAATCTGTGAAATATTCTCAGTTACTATAGCTAATATTAAAAAGGCTTTAGCGCTAAAGCCTAATATCAATCCTAAGACGTTACTACCTAAGAAACTCTACGACTTTCTACTGGTATTCTCTAAGTAGGAGAGTAACTAACTACTACTATACTGAGTCTACGACTATAACCTAGTCTTAGAGCTAAATTTAAAGCTACCTATATTGAGTCTTTATAGAATATCCTAAGAGGAACTATAAGTCCTATAAAAATACCTAGATAATTATTTATAGAAGGGATTTATCTATCTAAGTTTATTACCTATTACTTCACCTGTCTTATTTATTAAGAAACCTAGTGGTGGGTTACATTTCTATATCGACTACTATAGATTAAATAATATTACAGTTAAGAATTAGTATCCTTTACTATTAATTTAGGAGATATTAAATCGCCTATTAAGAGTAAAGTACTTTATAAAATTAGACATGATTGCCGCGTTTAATAGAATCCGGATTAAAGACGGTCAAGAATAGCTTATAGTATTTAAGATATATTTTAGCCTATTTAAATACCTAGTTATACCCTTTAGACTTATAAATACTCCAAGCACTTTTTAGTATTATATTAATAATATCCTCTTTGAATATCTAGACCGCTTCTATACCGCCTATATTAACGATATCTTAATATATAGTGACTTACTAAAAGAGTATAAGAAGCACGTCCGGTAAGTTCTTACTAAGCTATAGGCGGTAGGCCTTTAGATTAATATCACTAAGTATAACTTCTATATCTAGGAGGTTAAATATCTCAGATTAATTATATCTATATCTAGGATTAAAATAGACCCTGCTAAGATATCCGCTATTAATAACTAGCCTACTCTAAGGAACGTTAAAGACGTCTAGGTATTCCTAGGCTTTGCAAATTTCTATTAAAGATTTATTTACGGCTTCTTAAGGATTGTCTATCTACTCTACTAGCTTACTAGGAAGGACGTTAACTTTAAATAGATAGATAAATACTAGGAGGCGTTTAACAAGTTAAAGACGGCGTTTACTATAGCTCCTATTCTAGTATATTTTAATCTAGATCTAGAGTATATTATTGAAACAGACGCCTCTAACTTTATTATAGCCGGAATTCTATTATAAAGGGGCCTAGATAGTATTCTATATCTAGTAGCCTTCTTTTCCTAGAAGTACTTACTAGTAGAATATAACTACAAGATTTATAATAAGGAATTACTGGCAATTATCTAAGCTTTTAAAGAATAGTATCTAGAACTAGAAGGTTCTAGAATGCCTATATAAGTCCTTATAGACTACTAGAACCTAGAGTACTTTATAATAATAAAGACTCTAATATAGCGCTAAGTAAAATAGGCTAAGTTTCTAAGTTAGTTTAATTTTAAGATTTAGTACTATCCTAGACGGCTAGGTACTAAGCTAGATACTTTAACTAGGAGGTTAGGAGACCTCCCCCTAGGAGAGGGGGATAGTTGTCTAAAATACTAGAACTAGGTACTCCTAAAGCCGGAATTTCTATTAGAAGAAGTAATTTAAGATATACCTATTACTATAAATAATGTCCTAGAAATAAATACTAAAGAGGCTATTATAAATATATACTAAGAATAAGAAACTCTAGGACTAAGGAATTCCCTTACACTATAGATCTTTAACTATCTATAGAATAATAAATATTATCTACTGCTATAGGACTAGAAGCTAAAGCTATTATCTATAGACTTTAAGGAAGAAAATAATAGACTATTTTATAAGTCTAAGCTATAGATCCTAGAGGATAATAATCTATAC
>JAGFMK010000066.1:0-101717 GCA_021030975.1 Lichenothelia convexa | reverse complement strand
CTCCATCGCCTCTCCCATCCCACTTCCACTACCGATCCCACTCCCGCCCTCCCCTCCACCCAAACTCTCCTTCACCACCGCCACCGCCTTACTCACCTTCCCCTCCTCCCCAGCCTCCTCGCTCAACCAGCCCCTACACATCTGCACCGCCTTCTCCCACTGCCTAAACTTCTTCTCCGACTCCTCGCGCGCGACGAGCGGCTTGTAGATTGTGTGGCCGTTGATGTTTATATTCTTCAAGTCCGTAAAGTCCTTCCATACTTGGACTGCGAAGCCGGCGGCGATGGCGGCGCCGAGGGCGGTGGTCTCGCGCATGGCGGGGCGGTCGACGGGGATGCCGATTAGATCTGCTTGCGTCTGTTCACGAAGACTTCGTCAGCACGGAGCTTTTGCTGTGGAGGGATTGGTTTGTTGGAGTGGAGTAGGGTGGGCTAGGGTGAGGAGAGCTTACCTGCATGCAAAGATCCGAGTTCGACATCCCGCCATCGACGGCCAACTCCGTCAGTCCCTGCCCGCTGTCCTTCTCCATGGCGTCGAGGATAGCTTTCGTCTGGAAACAGGTGGCTTCGAGCGTCGCTCTAGCGATATGGCCACGCTGCGTATACGGCGTGATACCGAAGATCGTGCCTCTCGCGTCGTCGATCCAGTACGGTGCGAACAGTCCACTGAAGGCAGTCACGAAGACAACGCCGCCGTTATCCTGGACCGTCTCGGCGAGCTCGCTGATATGGTGGGAGGCTTCGATGAAGCCGAGGTTGTTCATGAGGAACTTGACCGAGGAGCCTGCGACGGCGATGCTGCCTTCGAGCGCGTAGACGGGCTTGTCTTTGAAGTGGTACGCTACGGTAGCTAAGAGGCCGTGCTTGGAGATGACGGGCTTGGTGCCGACGTTGTAGAGCAGGAAGCAGCCTGTGCCGTACGTATTCTTTGCCATGCCTGGTTCGAAGCCCTTCTGGCCTACCAAGGCCGCGGACTGGTCGCCTAAGCAGCCGGTGATGGGGATGCCTTGGAGGGTGCCAGAAGCCAGGGAACCGTAGGCGTAGCGGTCCGAGGAGCGGACGATCTCGGGGAGGTGGATCTTGGTGCGGTCAATGCCGAAGAAGCTTAGGAGAGTGTCGTCGTATTGGAGGTTGTGGATGTTCATGAACATGGTGCGGGAGGCGTTGGTGGGATCTGAGACGTGGATGTTGTTTGCTGGACCGCCGTTGAGCTTGTATACCAGCCATGAATCGATGGTTCCGAAGGCTAGGTTTCCGTTTGCGTAGGCTGCCTTGACTTTGGGTACATTGTCCATCAGCCATAGTAGCTTGGTGCAGGAAGAGTACGTCGAGAGAGGTAATCCGCAAAGGCCCTGAAGCTTGCTTGCACCGCTTCCATTCTTCAACTCTCGAACCAGTTGTTGGGTTCTTGTATCGGTCCACACGATTGCATTATACAGAGGCTCTCCGGTAGAGTAGTCCCATACGACGGTCGTTTCTCGTTGATTCGTGATGCCGACTGCCTTGATACTGCCCGCAGATCGGTTCGAGTCTTTTGTGAACTCTTTGACGGCCTCATCGATGCATGTTTCAACTGAGGAAATGATTTCATTCGGATCGTGTTCGTGCCATCTACAAATGTACGTTAGCTCTCAAGACAGCCGTGGAAGAATTGGTGTGTTGTTACCCAGATTGCGGATAGATTTGCTTGAACTCAATCTGGTGCGAAGCTACTGGTTCTCCGGCGCGGTTGAAGATGAGAAACCGTGAG
Organism: Lichenothelia convexa; assembly: GCA_021030975.1. Classification (NCBI taxonomy): domain Eukaryota; kingdom Fungi; phylum Ascomycota; class Dothideomycetes; order Lichenotheliales; family Lichenotheliaceae; genus Lichenothelia; species Lichenothelia convexa. The sequence goes on along the minus strand of JAGFMK010000066.1, from coordinate 99,968 downwards.
CTCGTGGTTCCTTGGTCAATCGACCCCACATAGACATCTCGACTGGCCATGCTGTCTCAAAGGTTGTGCGACGTCGCGAAACTGAAGAAGTGAAAGAACAATACTGTCAATGCTACTGCAATATCTAGCAGTAAGTTCGAGTGTTAATGAAGGAGCCCTCGGAGCGTCCAACGTTCACATGCGTATCAAAGTACCTAGGAACAATGAAGCGGCGACGCCCACCCCCAGTGCTGCACGCCAAGCCAAAGGGGAGCTGACTGCGGGGAATGATCTTCATACGACGGGCGTTCTAGACAGAGGGAAGTAGTGCGCTTACGCAACTACTCTGTTCACTAGTTTGACGTGGGGAAGTTCATGCGAAAAAGCAACAGGAGCTAGAATCAGTATTTAATTACATAGTAGGTGCTCGCCTATGACATTAGTAAGTTTTACCCCAGGGCGCAGGAGTATCCTGTGGGCAGATGGAAGCATAAGAGACGAAAAGTAATGGACCTCCGCCGGATGTGGGGTCAGGGTCAAGCTAGCACACGCGAGAAAGTCTAGACGGAGCGATATGTAGCGGTAGTCTATCCAGCAGACCCCTCCACGAGCCTTGATTGTGCATAAAGAGGCATGCATTCGCAGTGGAATTTGGGATCATCTACTCCGTACACCGGGCAAACGGCTATTGGGATCTTGGCTGAATCTCAGACTGCTGTTCAGCCATGGATAGATGCATCTGCGCAAGGCTTTGGCTGGATTAATGAGTACTCGTGATGGAGCTCTTGCCCTTAAGATGGGTGCTGTGTACATAAGGGCTTGCTGTAACTCCGCACCAACTCCGCATCCGAGGTAAGCAAACGTGGAACGTGGAGAAGGGACAACGCTAACAACGGCGTCTTGCCGGAAACGGACGCCAAGGCCAGAAAGCAACTCTTGCCGAGGGTAAAGGAACTCTCCAGATTTACTCGTACCTCACTTGTAGCTCCGCAAGTATCTAAGGAATCTTACGAATCTACCATGATGAATTCCATTGGCGCCGAGAGACAATACGACTACTGAACTATCTAGGTCTTGCTGAGATGTCTCAATGCATAGCATTTCAACAATGCGCTTGATACACTTGAGATGCTAGATTTCTATGGCTATGACCTTACCCAAGCCGCACAGCCTCCATGCAAACGCCTGACATTTGTACGGGCCGTTTCAAAGGAGGGTACTTCGGTGGCTAAGTACTTCGCGATAAAGGCGAGTCCCGCGAGGAAACATTTACAGACAAAGTACTCCGTACATACGAAGTACGTATTCGGCTCATGCTGGCCCGGCGTGTATGCGCGGAATGAAGACTAAACCAAACCCATGCTTCGCCACGGGTGGGGAACAGAAGGCATCCAATGCACGCCTGAAGAGAATCCTTGAAAAGGAAGAATTTCGAAAGATTGCCCGGTATCTTATGCGTAGCAATCCCCACGTTAAGGGCATGGCCTTCCGTTACAAAATTAGGAGGTCAATCACTATAAGGATTATTTACAGTAATTGATCACTTTTTTGGCTCCTGCAAAGCACGCAACAACTACCTTGCAACATGACTAACCGCGATCACGGGCGAACCTCCACCTGACTAGCTGCTCTTTTGCTACAGGCTCGGATCGTAGTTCAAGCGGTCTACGACGTGATCCCTACTTAATTGACGTAAAGTATTCAATGATCACGAATGTGCTCACCAAGGCCGAGGCCAAGCGAGACTGGATCCTCTTACACACTGAGAGATGTGTGCCTCCCCACCTTTACTATCTTAGCATCGCTGCGAGCAGGGGACATCGCATACAACCCTTGAACATATCAAGCGCGAACCAATCCCACGTTTGGGTTATCATCACTTTGCTCCATTCCGCCGTTTCTAGAAGCTTTTCTTCTTGCTGTACCTTTGTATACCCGTTATACATAACCTAGACCCAATCCCCGGAGACGGCGATTTTGCATAATCCCCGTTTCAGAGTGTTTCCCAAGCCACCATGTCTGCAATTTGAACGGTACATTGTTTCTGTAGAGTCTCTTTGTTCTGTCTCGACCACACCTACATTCCGATTTCACATTTGTTTCCCAAACCGGACGACTCGTGAACCCCAGCTTACCAATCACTATACGAATCAATCCTCACCCCAAAAACTCATCATCATTCGGCTTACTCGGCTTACTGCTATCCTGTCATCGCCGTCATGGATCACAATAAGATGGCCCCGGATTACGATGTGGACCATAAAGAATACGCCAGCCCGAATGGCCGTCTATCTGTGCCTAGGCAAGACGGAGGTCGTCTATCTATACCAATGACCGAAGCAGGACCACGACCTGGTCTGATCGGACAGCCTGCACATGCCGAACATGGACCCCTCATCGACCACAATATTGCCCAGGCGGAAAAGGTTCAGGCAGAGCCTGATCTCCTATGGAGCAGGATCCGACGGACCTTGCGAGAGCCCTTTTCCGAGTTCATGGGCACCTTCATCCTCATCATGTTCGGCGACGGCGTTGTCGCTCAAGTTGTGCTGAGCGGCGGGACGAAAGGAAACTATCAGAGCATCAATTGGGGTACGTAAAGCACCGTTCCTCGATCACTCACTGAGAGCGTTGCAATTGCCCTCTTACATCAAGTACTAACGCCATTCTTTCAGGCTGGGGACTCGGCGTCATGCTAGGTGTCTACACAGCCGGTATATCAGGCGCACATCTCAACCCCGCCGTCACACTCGCGAACTGCATATTCCGCAAATTCCCATGGCGCAAGTTCCCAATCTACCTCGTTGCCCAGACGCTCGGCGCCTTCGTCGCTTCGGGGGTCGTCTACGCAAACTACAAGTCCGCCATCGACGTCTTCGAGGGCGGGTCTCACATCCGCACCGTGCCTGGTTACTCGGTCAATGCCACTGCTGGCATCTTCTGCACCTACCCTGCCCCTTTCATGACGAAGACGGGCCAGTTCTTCAGCGAGTTCATCGCCAGCACCCTCCTCATGTTCTTGATCTACGCGCTCAAGGATGATGCGAACTTGGGTGCGGGAAACCTTACTCCGCTGGGATTGTTCTTCATCATCTTCGGCATCGGTGCTTGCTTTGGATGGGAAACAGGATACGCTATCAATCTAGCCAGGGACTTTGGTCCGAGACTGATGTCGTATGCGTTGGGTTATGGACACAATGTATGGGCTGCGGGTAACTACTACTTTTGGGTAAGTTCTGAAGCAAACTCGGTGTCGTCAGAAGGGGCCAGGATTACTGACAGGTCCTGATCAGGTCCCAATGGTTGCCCCATTCTTCGGCTGCGCTTTCGGCGGATTCCTTTACGATACACTACTCTTCACCGGAGAGTCTCCGATCAATACGCCATGGATGGGCATGGAACGAGTGATCAAGCCGACACCTGAGAAGTGGTCGACACGCGCGATGGAGAGGGCGAACGAGAATCAGCAGATGACTCTACCCGCGTAGTCATTCCTCGTAGTCTGGGATGAAGCATGACCCAGCAGGTTTTTTCAGTTTTGCTTGTTGCTAATGATTGATGACGCACTTTTGTGTATTCACATACACTACACCGAATGCAGTATCAAGTTCGTTCAGAAAAGCGGTTGAGATTAGACACTGTATACCGAACCCAATGCTGTCTAATCCCAGGTCACTCGAGAGAAAAGTCGGCGTCTCCTTTCTGATGATCACCGTGAGGTCGGAAAACGTACCAGCTCACAGCAGCCCTGTCGAGTCAAGCCTTACGTTGATCATGATAAAGCTATGCGCCGAAACTTTGTAGAGCGACTGGGATTAGGCAGCATCGGGGGTGGGTATACGGCACTATAGGCGATTACAAGTTCAGTGAGATAGTTTTGCACTCATATCAGTCGCTCCATTTCGCGCTCCGTCTATGGTTTACTTTTAAGCTCCGTGTTGCATACATCCTCTGGTGGCTACTCAATCATCCCATCATTGCCACAGCAATATGCAGAAAGCCATCAGCGTAAGCAGCGCCCCTCAAAAGCTCGTCCATACGAGCGTGCAATGGCACCACCGCACCGTGCAGAACAGCTTGTGCCAGAACGGGCCTCCGCCGACTGGGAAACACAGTAGGCAGAAGCGCGTGCAGAGCTGTTCCAAGAGTTTGCGGCTCGCCTGCAATGGTAACCACGTTAGACAAGTTCTCAAGCAGGATAAGGTGTCTACGTACGCAAAGTCAAGGTAGGAGTGATCAGCGACTGAACCACCCTTAGTGAGCCGGCTGGAGATGTCTCAGAGCCCGTGTCGGCCGGGGTCGCTGGAAGATAGACCTTGATGGGGATATGGCGCAGAGGCGTGCCTGGGGGATTAAGAAGTTTCTGGTTTACGGTATCGAAGGAGCGTAAGTCATCTGCACGAATCTCAGCCTACGAACTGTAAGTGAGGTGATGGTGTAAACCTACGGTTCTGGACAGCTTGCCATAGCTGCATTGAGTCCTCTCGGCTGAGGGACATGACTGCCTTCGCTGTGCCATTGCGCAGAAAGTCGGCCTGAATGAACGGTCAATGTGACGGGCGAATGTATGGAGAAGATTGTAAGGTTTCTGACCTCTTTGACGCTGTTGATAAAGGCATCGTGGAGAACCTTCCCCTCCGCGTCCAGCCTAATGAGCTGCTCTTCCGGGAAATCCGTGAAATGCACAATCAACCTCCAGGGAACGCCGTTACTGCCCTCATCACTCTCATTGTCGCTCGTTCCACCATTTCCTCGTCTCTTAGACCTGCTTTCGCCTTCTTCCAGACCGAACGGTTCCGCCCCGGAAAAGAGGTCGTGCAGCAGGCCTAAGGGGTAATGCCATTTCAGGGGGACATCCTGGAAGGAGAACCATCCGTCGTGGGACTCGACGTCGGTGTGGATCAGGGAGGAGGCGAAGAAGGCGTGGAGACGTGGTAGAAGAAAGGGTAGGTATGAAAGCCTAGGGAATTGGATCTGGGCGTCTCGCTGTGAGCTGGATCATGTCCTTGAAGAGTTGCTAAACCACTCACGAAATAGGGATCTGCTTGGTCATAACAACGGCATTCTGAAGCAGCTAGTCTTATTTCAAGAGGAAGAGATCCATCCCATATCCGCTGTTGAAGGCTGGCGATGTCCTGCGGTGAGGACATGGCCTCAGCGCACGGTGTTTGGATCAGCCGGCCGCTGCCGTGCTGCGGAGGATGTTCGATTTGACATCCTATCAATCGGTCGACATGGTAAGGCAGGATACCGATTCACCAAAGCCGCTGCTCGCCGACGACGTCTGTGGACAGCAACGGTTGCAGGGCTGAGATGATGGATCGAGTCCCAGGTTTGAGTCACGACTTGTCATGGATGAATACCGCACTCCTTCGATACCTTTAACCACACAGCGAAACAAAGCCGTCTTCTCGAGGACAATGACCACCGACACGCAGATGCATGAATTCATTTCTGTTGAATCGTGCTATAGGTTCCATAAGTCCTCAGGCCCTTGAACGCGCTCAAACAACTCGTCTCATACATGCCCTGCAGCCTGCCCCCGGTATCCGCTTTAGCAGTACTGTACCTACAGAGGCAGTAGGTATCCATGGGGGAACAGAGCAAGAAGTATGGGCACACAAGGCCGGCGTGAATTCGATAACCATCGACAAGTTCGAAGGCAGATAGTAAGAATGATGTCAAGATCCACCAGTACAACTTGCTGAGATGGTATCAGTCTCCTCTCTGGAGGAGCAGACGCTTCTATATCAATATGGGATCTTGATACTGCGCAAGATACTCGGCATGCAGCCATCCATCCCCTCGGATCCGTGTCCAAGTACGGCTAAGAATACCATCAAATGTTCTCGGACCGTTGCTAACCACTGTGCAAGCAGGACATTGTCATCACACAAGTTTGGCATAACCCACCTTTCGTTCTACCCCTTCGACTCCCTCGCCTTCCTCTCATCGTCCTACGATCACACTCTCAAAGTCTATTCCTCGGAAACCCTCACGGCATCTGCGTCCTTTGACTTAAACTCGGTCATATATTCTCACGCCCTTTCTCCTATAGCATCACATCTTCTTGTAGCCTGCGCTACCCAACACCCAGCTGTCCGTCTCGTTGATCTACGTTCCGGCGCAGCCGCACACTCCCTAGCTGGGCATAGTGGCCCAGTGTTGACTTTAGCATGGAGTCCAAGAGACGAATACACACTCAGCAGTGGTGGGACTGACGGCACCGTGCGTTTCTGGGATATCCGCCGCAGCGCTGGCAGCCTGGGCATGCTTGACATGGAAGATTCGATCGGCGTCACCGGTCATTTGGCCAGGGCCCGCCAGCAAGGCAAAGCGCACACCGGCGCCGTCAATGGGCTGATATGGACCGACAAGGGTGACTACGTCGTCACAGCCGGTCATGATGAGCGTATACGCGTTTGGGATGTTAGCACTGGCGCGAACACTCTGGTCAACTTTGGGCCTGTAGTGAAGAACTTGCATCTCTCCACCTTGCTACCGCTCCTTGCGCCTAGCAGCTTGACGCCACCTGGAAAGGAGATCTTATTCTACCCCAATGAGAGGGACATACTTGTGTTTGACCTCTTCGATGGCACGCTCCTGAAACGCCTCAGAGCCCGTAGTACTGTAGCTCCGGCACCCACGGGTTCTACTGGGCAACGAAACCTTAAGAATAGAACAACGAGTCTTGCGTGGAGGGCACATAGCGTGGAGATGTTTTCGGCGCATGCAGATGGAAGGATTAGGGCTTGGCAGCCGAGAACGCGTGAGGATGCTATGGTGGAGGAAGAGGAGGAGGGTAACGACGGCGCGGACGCCGAAGAAGAGGAAAGTAGGAAGAGGAAGCGGGAGGCACTGGAGGAGATATATAGAGACGTTACCGGACAGAGGGTAACATATGCTGGAGAGTAGTTCAACATGGGTATCATACAATGATAGAGACGCCTGCACATAATTCCAACAACTACCCAAAGTCCTGCCAGACCTTTCTGCAACCCGAACCTAGATCCCGCTCAAAGCATCCTCCCTTCTTGCCTTTCTCATAACCAGCTGCACTTCCCACAATTTTCTTTAGATCTCTTCACCTGCCAATTGACCAGCTCTAAGAGCCACGATACGTCGTGTACGAGTACGGACCCAACAGCAACGGCACATGATAATGCTCGTCCGTCCCCGCCTGCACATTGAACCTCAGCTCCACCTCCGGCCAGAACGTATTCCCCTCCCCATAGTAAGCACCTGTGTCGAACTTCAGCGCCCACACCATCTTGCCATCGCGTTCAGGATGCGAGCTCAGATTCTGGAAGATCTCTTCTAGCGTCCCAGGTGTGGATTGAGCGCCGGGTGCGGAGGCCGACCACGATGTTATTCTGCCGTCGGCGTTGGTGATGCCGCGGAGGGGAGCGGAGGGGCCGAGGGGTGCGAGCATGGTTAGGGTGACGCTGAGGTTGGGCGCGGGGAGGCCGGTGGTGGTGTCGAGGACGTGGCAGGTTATGGGTGAGTGGGCGGTGGACGACATGGTGGTGGTCTCAGTGTGCGGAACTGCTGTGTTGATAGAAATGTAGAGCTGGATACTGGAGCGTCGGCTTTTGCTTGGGCGTTCATTGGAGAACACAGATCTTGAAACATTCAGGGCTGCAGTTTGCAATTGACCGCAGCTCTTCCGCCAGCGCGCTCCTACAGTCTAGTCCCACTCCCGCTCTCGCGTTGTCACAACATGGACAGTATCCGAGTTACACATAAGCTTCACGGAAGGACACGGAATGTCTGGAGTCGAAAAAGAGCACAAAAAAAGAAAGGAGAGAGATGAGCCGCCTCGGGCAGCATATAAGAGGCCTGCCCTGAGGAAGCCCTTGCGTGAAGCATCGCAACGAGCGTCCTCGGGCGAACCTCCCTCGAGATCACATTCGCCATTCAGTCCGAGAAAGCGGTACAGCACCGTCTACGATGCGGTTGCCGGTATACCTTCACCAACCATCCTTTAAGAAGGTATGCTAACACCGCCAAGGGAGGGTCGCCGCAAACAACCGCTTCCTGAGCTCCACCCCCAAAGCCTCCCGCTACCGCGACACCCTCTCATCCTCCACAGTTCCCGTCCCCGCCGACGAAGTCCTCTTCCGCCGAAAAAAGGCTCCGCTGCGGTACGAAGAAGACGACATCTACTGGGCCAACCGCCACCTCCTTCCCCACCAACGCTTGCCCGACTCGGACTTGCTGAAGGCGATACACCGATATGTCTCGGACTTCTACACCTGTGCTACGGAGAACAAGGGCAAGACGGACGTGAAGAGCTTTGATGAGACGGCGTTGTTGTGTATGGGGATTTTGCTCGAAGAGACTGCGAAGGAGATGCTGGGCGAGACGGGAGATCTGGCCTTTACGGAGGCGGCGGATGAACATGAGAGGTTTGTGCATGGGATGGGGAATGAGAGGAGTGTGATTAGGAGGGTTACTGCTGCGGTTAGTTCGGGGATGACGAGGAAGGGAAAGCACGGGAGAAGGACAGCGCAGCGCAGCGACAATACTCCGTGGGAGGGAGACTCAACAGGGACCGGTTACGAGGATGCAGTAAGTGAGCTTGATGAGGTCTCAGGAAGTGAAGACGAAGAGATCTCGATGGGTGGAGGAATGAGTGCGGGTACCCATGCGGGGGGGAATGCTGGGATAGTGTCTGCACAAAAGTGGAACGCTGCACGAAGAAGCCGCGAAGGAGCGCAAATATTGAAGGAGCCTCTTCCGCATGAGCTTGACCGGTCAGATTCTGATGGGGAACAAGCAGAGGACCATTACTCCACGGACAACGTCTGATGTCGACTAACTCGTTACTTCTGCATATCAAAGCTCAGCCTTGCCTTGCCGGTGATTTAAGGGCCCTGTACGTCAATCGCTTTAGTGGTGCCTGACCGTTACTTCAGGGCGTGTTGCAGTGGCCGCTCTGGGTAAGTTGTATGGGATGGTAGAAATACACTTATGGCCATTTTCCGAGGTCTAAACTTTCCTAACGATGATTGCATTGTAAGATCTATGAGATTATTCTTGACAACAACCGGTCGCTGTGCTTCATACCGTCTTCCATCAGTGCCAGATTCGTGGTCACGTTTATTTTGGTGTTCTACTCTCGCTCTGAGTGTGCCAAAATCTTGCGTGTGTGCCGGCTTCATTCCATCTAAGTCTCATAAATTTGCTCCATGCATTGTCGTTTCGTTGAAGATAGGTCATTAGCCAAAGTCGTATCACTGGCCTTCCGCTTTCCGGAGCTCGAGTACTCCTTGGGCCCGTTTGGGATGGGCCATGTGTTCCGCTTTTTCTCCGACAGATGGCTGATGCATAGCTTTACCGCGTCAGCAAAGGTCTTTGGTGGCCCTGCCTTTTTGAACCCTAGCCATAAGATGTTTCGAAGCGTTACGTTGCAGACTTTGAAGAGTTCAGGCAAGTGGCGGGTAAGTTCTTTAATTTGTTGTTGGCATAACCGATCCTCCTTTAACGCAAACTGCAAGGATAAGAAGCCTTGTGGTGGGTAGCTTGTCGGTACTTCTGCTTGAGTATCTTGCACATCTTTCAAGGGACTGAGCCGGACGTGGCGATTATGCCCTGGTAATCTCCTCCAGAGCGCTGGTGGCGTGTTGGGACGTTGCTTCTGGATCTTTTCTTGGAGGTCCCGGGTGGTGAAGAAGCCCTGGGCAAACTCTTCTGCGAGCGCCTTCAAAGACTGGATCAGTGCTCTTGTAAAAGAGTCCTTGCCTGGGCGTGGAGTAACCTGGTCTACCCCGCTTGCGGCTAGCAGCTCGTATGTTCGGCCGAGTTCAGAGGCGCTTCTGGCGATGTTACTAGCAAAGCAGCAGTCCATAATGGCAAGAACATCCCCGGCGACGTGCTCAATAAACGTTCTCTCTGCGCTGTTCCACGACACACGAGGAAGCTCGATCCAGGAGCCTTCACTTTCATTCGTACTGCGTTTCAGACGGTTTAGATCTGGCCGTTTGAAAGCTGACGGAATAGAAAGATAAACTTACGCTGCAAGTTCTAGACAGTTTTTCTCGCGAATGTATTGTCCATGGCCAGCATAGTACACCACCAAGAGGTTGTGAGCTCCGTCGTTGTCCAGAGCAAAGCGAGTTATTGCGCTCTCGAGTTGGAGTTGGGGCGACCTATCCGCGCTCAATTCCACGATCTCCGTTCTATATCGGAATAAGTCGTGGAACACGTTCTTGAGTTCTGTGACCTGATCAATGCTGTTACCAATCGCCTCACAGCAACCGGATTGCACAATTACCTCGTGGTCTACTTCAAGCTGGTCTATATCCTCTCTCCACTTTATAAGTAATACCGAGACTCTACGATACCCGTCCGGTAGGTTCATATGCTCGCTGATTGACTGATCCCACCACCCTTGCATTTGAGATCCATGTCTCTCAGCCTCGTTCTCCAGTGGGTCTATCGAGATTTTAACGGGCTGAGAAATTTCTAAAAGTGGAACAGCTGATGCCATTGGTGCTCGAGTCGGCACCGGCGCTTTGATATCGGTCTCTGCAAAAGAATGCAGCATTGATGTACGCAAGTCCGTCGTGGTGGCTCCAGTAGTAGATGAAGCTGACTTGTCGTAAACTCTATACCTGCGACATGCGCCGGCTTCCCTAATGACTTTACATACTGGATCCTGTTCCCATAAGCCTCCTGCAATGCGAGGCTGTGTCTTTTGCATTTGGCTTTTTAGATTCATTTACAATCCTGTTGCTAGTGCAAGGCTGACGAGTGCCCTGCCTGGAGAGAAAGGCAGACAAAGCAGATGCACAGTGGGCTAGCCTGCCAATCATAAGAAAGCAGGTCCGTGGGCCCGTCCTGCAGCAAGGATATACGGCCCGGGTCCTAAGGTTGATGGATGCCTTCCCGCTTACCACTGGCTCCTCTTCCCCATGGCCGCATCTCAATGCAAGAGCTAGAAATGGGATGGATCCCTGCCGCTGTTGTCAGGTGTGAAAAGACTCCGCCGCGATGTATTGCTGCTAGAACCATAGGGACAAGTAGGAAGGCGCTGTCAAGGCGTTCGAGTCGGAATCCTATCATGGGCGAGAGATCAAGTCTAATTCTGCTGAGTAGGCAACCCCTCAGCCTCAGGCTGAAACGGAACCTGGTTACTTTTTCATCAGATAAGTGGTCGCGGCTTACATTAAGGCTTTGCCAATCCAGCCATGGCACGGGATACTGCATCGAGCAAAGCCTTTCTAGACAGAGTTGAAAGCACAGATCCTTAAAAACATGTCCAATCAGGTACGCCTTGTGCGCCTGTGTGACTGACGCGTAGCCTCTCACTTATCACGCCTTCTAGGACGCCCAAATCCCTCATGACAGAGCTGGCGTTGTAAAAGGCAGCGCTGCAAACGTACGTCTGCCTAGCGTTCCCGGCCCGAGTACGCATTCTTGCCCGTTCCGCTGCTGATTCTATTTGCAGTATCCACGTAGATGGGCTGACAACAAGGAGGAGGTTGCAATTGCTACGGAAACGAAAGGTGTTATGAAGTCCCAAACGCTCAAGGTCGCAACGGGAAACCTTACGAATGAAGGGAAGTGGGAGTACCAGTTGAAGAATTCTAATGGAGAATTGCATCAAGGCGGCAAATGGTTTCCAGAGTCTCAAGTAAAGCGAGCCTGATCAGATCCCGGGCGAGGCTGTGAGGCTGTGTTGGGGCAAATGGAGAGAGTGCATCTCAGCCTTGCGAGTACTGTTAACTTTCGGTGAGCGAGATACGAAGTTTATGAAGTGTTATATTCTTAGGAAGTACCACTTCTTGTTTGATTAAAGCATGATGTATTCTAAGCCACCATGACGGCAGAGTTTACTGGAGTTACCATTGAGAAGTTTTGCGACTTGCCGACATCGCCAGCTACTACAGCGTCCAGCGATGTCCGCTTTCCGTGCATCTCGCAGAGCACTACAGAGAACAGAATATATAGTTCGTGGCGCCCTAAATTTGGCTCTCACAGACCTCGTCCATATTACTCATCAGTTGTAGGCTCACTGCGTCGCGGAGCGACAACAATTTTCGGCCAGCTGAGGAAGTGGACCCGGAGTAGCTCTAGAATTAGTATACAAACCAAGGTTCGACAATGTAAAAGCCTAAATCCTCAAAAACATACACAATTATCGACTGACACTTCTCTGTTAGTGGAGTCATGTCCTCTTGGTTACCCACGGCTCGCGGCTTTCAATGCAAGCGAGCAAAACTTCATGCTGTATCGAGGCTTCAGTTATGTTCATGCTCGCCTCCTTCTTGATTTGCAGTCGGAAATCTCAACCCTTGAACGTGAACTAGACGAGTTTGACAGAATGGACGATACGGATCATAGTTGCCTCCGCCTACGTTGCAGAGAGGAAGACGTTGACATTGATAAACGAGCTGCGCAGGGTCAACGAACTAGAAGGCATGTTTTGGACGAACTTCGGGAGAGAATACCTCAATACGGTAATTTTGTCTGTTCACGAACACGGCCCATCTAACTAGCGTCGGATAGATGACCTGTTAAGCAAAACCAGGGAGCTGGTCTCCTTCCAACGTCCAACGAACCGAGACTACAGAAGCGTACGAACATGGTTTTACAATGTCCGACCGATTGTCGAAGACGAGGAACGGTACATTGAATGCCGAGAAGACATTCTGAGCCTCCGTCATGGACGTGAATGGGCCGGCTTCGACGGCTTTATCGAGTCACTACTGCACAAACTGGATTGCAAGCTAATTCAGGTACGTAATATCGTTCCCGACATTATGTTCCAACCACCAACCACAACAACTTATGCGCGCAGAAAATATTTTGTACGGCGGATGTCCGCCTTAAATCTTCCGACAAGCACATTTACTACTTTTCGCCTAGTCGCGTTGAAAAGCTTGTCGCCGTCATCATAAGCAGCATCATCTTCGTTCTCCTGGTCCTGCCGGTGGTCGCCATGTATCGCCTGACAAGCTTCGGGAATAACAAATCCATATTTGCTGCTATTGGAGTCCTGATTGTTTTTACTCTCCTCTTCTCGGCCGCCATGTCGCTACTTACAACGGCAAAGAGGCATGAGTTGTTCGCGGCAAGTGCGGCTTATTGCGCCGTTCTGGTTGTGTTCATTACGAATTTCAGCCAAGTGGGTAACTAGGCTCAGGTTTTACAGCCAAGGGGCCGCTAATGAAGCCGTATCTGCCCAGCTTTGAGCTCTTAACGAAGCTGGACTGTTGTTTGGCTCAGGACGGAGGCAAAAATGGCCTCACGTTCATGGAATATTTCGCACTGAACCCGCATCTTTGCCAGCATCACTTCTGTATTGAGTCGGCATCTAGTACTGAAAACAAGGCTCTTGGGCTCACAATGCATGGATGCAAATTATGCTTTGAAGTGAAGTGGTATCGCCTGAAGCTCGCAAAGCCGTCGTAGCCCGTAACGTTAATGTTCTCGGCTTCGGGACGGGTTTAAGGGAAACGCTTATCATGTGACAACGCGTAAAAATGGCTCATAGCGGGATGCGGAATACTTCCGTCTTCGGCGTCCCAAATCCCACGCTCTTTTGTATTGTCACACTTCAGCATGGTAAGTCCTTTCACAAGTTGCCATCTTGTTTGAAACTCAGCTCGCTGACCTCTCCATCAAGGCCCCCAAGACCAATGCCAACCCGGTCAAGTTAGCCTCCATTCTCTCCTGGTTTCACCGCTCCGGCGTCGCCCACAGCATCAAAGACCTCGAGAAAGCTCTCCCCTTAGTTGGCTCCATCAACGGCATGCAAGTGAAAGACTACTTACAAGCCCTCTCTGACGAGTCCAAAATCCGCGTCGAGAAGATTGGCAGCGTGAACTGGTACTGGTCGTTCGCCAACGAGGAGAAGAAAGCCAAGGAGAACGCTCTAGCTAAAGCGAGAGAGGAGCGGGATAAGGCTGTCGCTGCGGTTGTGGATCTCAGAGCGAAGCTGGAGGATGCCAGCGCGCAGAGGGAGGACGATGATGGGGATATGTTGCTGTTGGGAGAGGGCAGTGGTGGGAGGCAGAATTTGATGGCAAGGTTTGCGGATCTGGGGAAGGAAGTCGAGGTGTTGAGGAAGGAGCTAGCGGGGTATAGTGAGAACGATCCTGTGGAGGTGGATAGGCGGAGGGCGGAGACGGCGAGGTTGAAGGAGGAGGTGGTTGAGTGTACGGATCAGATTGTGGATATGGAAGGGTGGATGAAGGAGATTTTGGGGCATGAGAGGGAGGTTTGGGTGGGGTTCAAGAGGGACATGTATGGGAAGGAGTTTGATGAGGAGGAGGAAGGGTTGAGGGAACTATAGCAGAACGAGGCTTGATATGCCTATTCTGACGGGGGGAATCTGGCCACACTGGTTAAATTGAAGGAGAAGGAGAAGGTGCAGTGCCAGTAAGAGAGCTTGCTTTTTCGCTCAAGGTTATGCTATGGTAAGAGTCCAAGAGCCAGCTCGTCTTCCCAGACTTTCCGAGTCACCCTATTGAGCAGCGGCCACATTGCAGTTTCAAGCTGACCGATCTACTAGGCTTGTTCATATCGTCCCCGGTTTTCGTCATGGGAGGGTTTCAGAGAATGTGAAACCACTGTGACAGTTCCACCAGTTGTGCGCTGGAAGATCTCAAGAAGGGCACGCGATGATCACGATTGCTTTATCTTCTGCATTCTAATTAGGTCGTGGTTGCCAATTGCTCTGGTCTTTAAAAAATTGCCGCAAGATCGTGTAACCATTAGCGTAATACAAGGGAATGGACTGAACGCAGTCAACTGCTCGACATGGACACAATGTAGGGTGCTCACACGTATTTTATTAAGGGCTACGCTGCGGATTTGGAAATTTAGAAATGAGGTTGAGATTGAATAAACAGCTATCAAGTCTTCCGGTACAATTCAAAGAAATACCGTATGTAACAAAAAGCAGACTATCTCCCAACCTGAAAGCGAGAATATGAAGTTCACACCGGACTTCCCTTCTTGTTTCTCTCCTCGTTGATAGTAGATTCAGCACCAAACTCCACCTGGCAATATTACTTGACATCAGTCTCACCCATCATATACTGCCTTGCCTGTTTGCAAATCATGCAATCAGTGGTAATTTGTCAGGATACACGTGGAGGATGTGACAGCCACGCCTCATAAGGGAAAGGCTCGCCGGCCAGGGAAGAGCAAGGGTGCAGCGAATCGAATGACGACCGCTGATTTGCAGACGCTATATCCACTGATTTTTGGGCGTCTTGCCCGTGAAGTACTGGCTGAACATGATGCTGTTCAGGCGATGTGTTGGTGCTTTCTCCGGGGTCCGGCGTATCGCTGGATGATGCTGCTTCTAAGGACGGAGTAACTGAAGCTACTAGCTCTCTGCCATGAGAATGCGAAGATAAACATGTGTCCGTCAATGGCGTGGTGTCTGCAGGAAAGTCTGTCAGCGAGGTGCTGCTTTCTGGAAGCAGTCCGGCCGCTCGCAATGCTTCCTTCAGTTTTCAAACTTCGGCCTCCAGTTCGCGTTCCTTGCTTGATTTTGGGCGTACTTCTGCCGAATCCGTCGAGGAGGGAGATGGTGATGATGGTGGTGGGGTCTGCATGCCCCGGATCCACTCCTCCAACCGTTCGACCACATTCGGGTTTTCGTATTTGAGGAGCTCATCGGTCTTCCCGGTAACGATGAGGGCTTGCCTGGTGGCCCAATCCAGATCCTCACTGTTGGCTCGCTTGAGCATATCTTCGACCTTGAACCTATGGCAAAGTCTGCAGCAGCTGTGGTAACAGCTATCGCAGCGCACAGTGGCGAGCTTCAAGGGCTGTGAATGGCCACGGGAGAATGTGGAGAAGAGCGGACTCCACCATGGTTCGGTATTCTTAGCTTCGGCTAGGGTAATTCGTCTCAAGTCGCCGCACTTGCAGCAAATGTAGCCATAATTTGATACGGCTCGTTGGCCCCGAGGTATCTGAATCCAATTGTGGGTTAGCTGAGTTGTTTGTGGAGCCGAGATCTCGCAATTCCAACATGCAGGCTGCTTGCAATGTGCACATACCACCTTGCCCAAGCGTTCCCCTTCCGGGAGATCTATATGAGTGGTGAATTCGCACTTGCAGCAGGTGTGCCGATATCGCTCGAGCATCGTTACAGATTCCCGCAATTGGATGAAAGTAGGTTCAATTGCTAGTCGTGGTGGTGAAATTTTCGAATCGGCAGTTGAACTCGCCAGAGTTCGAACGTTTTGTGCTGTGTGGCGTCCGGGAAACCGCAAAATGCTAAGCCGGCAGAAGCTGATTATCGAGCAAGGAAGCAAAACCGAGAGAAGACCATTTCAGGGACGATCTAAGCTACATGTGGTGATCGAATGGCATTGTATCCAAGCTTGAAGACAAAGGCATAACATGGAAACAATGACATTGTGCCATCTCTTCGCTCGACAAAGAAACCTTTGTCTGAGGTCGCGCACAGATCGCCAGGAATAAAGAAAGCCAGTGCGTTATGCCAGCACGACTACGGATGGCCAGGCTCAGAGTTACTGCAGGTGACATGTACCGGTAGGGCAGGATGTTTTGTCATTAAAATTGAGAATCGATCTTGCTCGGGGTAATATCTTCAAAGACAGACAAAGGAGCATAGAACCGAGTTTTGCTGGGTAGAATTACTACGAACCGTGGTGGAAGTTTGACGGCTCGATATTGAACTGGTACACATCCTGGTAGCAGGCTTTTATGCACTGGATTATAATCCTTTTGGTAAGGGCGAAATAGAAGCGCTACTATATGCAGAGACGACTCTGGAAATCCTGGCTCCGCGCTTCGCTGGCAAGTATGGCACTGCAACTGCTGAGGCTCAGACAGGACGAATGGGCGAATCTTGGTTACATTAGTATTAATGAACTATACAAACTAGCTTCCTCATCAGAGGCGCCTCAGTATCATTCCTCATCAAGCGTAACATCTTTCTGGCTAAGCTGTATGTGCGATAGTGACAACACAAGCCCAACTTAGGCAGCCTACAACGTCACAAATTCTTAGATCTAATTCAACCACCGGAATCTTGGAAGTGAGGAAGTTTGGCGGGCGTGAAGGCTTCTTTATCGTCATTGCTTGTTTCCACAGACGCTTCCGGATCTTGAGCGGCAGCCGCAGCCGACGAGAATTCAGGAAATGGTATTGTTGACTGATCCTCAGCGTCGGGAGACATTGGCGTTGGTGACTGAGGAGTGTGAACACTTCCGGTCATGCTCTGTTGTTGTTATAGGGACTTACCTCGGTGTTGAGTGGAGTGCTTAGGCCACGATCGAGCGCTAATCTTTGCGCCGCATCGCGTCTCATCTCGATAACAGCCTCCTGCTCTTCCTTTACCGCATCTTCTTCTCTTCTTAAATCTACCATAGAAGGGACTTCTGACATTGCCGCATCTGCCTGATCGGCCGTTGGTGCGGATGACCTGCCTTTTCGTTTTGTGATACTTGGCGTACTCCTGGATGAGCCTGTTCTCGTTGATGTCCGGGAGTTTGGGGGTCGCTTGCTTGATTTTGTTCTGCTACTGCTACTCTCGTCATGAGCTGAATTCGTTGTACGCCTCTCAAGTCGCATTGCGAACTCCTCGTCCAGTGGCACCGCATCGTCCAGCTCATCTTCGCTTGGAAAGATATCACCGCGGGAACTCAGGGAATCTGTTGTCCGGCCTGATGTTTCTGTAGTGCTCCGATTCCTCTGATGCCCTTTCCTCCTGTGACCGTCGTCTTCCTCACTTTCCTCGATAAGTGGTTCTGCCTCCGGCCTTGCTTGCCGTCTTCCAGCTCCAGGGTGCTCCCGTAGGTCGGCAGCTGAAGGCTTATACTTCAGGCCTTTGCCGCCCTTCTTCCATGGCAGCCTCTCAAGGAAGCCAAACATCGAGGTATTGGGTATGATTGTTGGATCCGGACCGCCATCATAAGGCTGCACCGCACTTTTGCGCTTTGCGCCAATTACCCGACCATCTGCTCTACGAGTACCATAGCTCATCGTCCGCTGCCTTCCAGGCTGCTGCGTGGTAAGGTACGCATCTGAACCAGAGAGCAGCCTGTCCATTTCATCGCTGCCCCAGCCTAGTAGTCCTGTGTTTTCATCCTCCTCTTCCCAGTCATCATAGAAGTCGAAGTTAAGTTCCGCTCGACCACGCGGACGGCCTCGGTTTCTGCGCAAACGATCCTCTCGCCGCGGGAAGCATGGCGTGGTACAAGCGCTAACGCAGTTACCAATGGAGGACAGGCATGGATTAACGTAATTATGGGAGAAGCTGAAGAGGCCTGCTTGAGCCGACTCGTTGGCTGATGCGACGTTTTGGGATAACTGATTCAACGTCCGGCGGACCCGAGGGTCGTTGCGGCTATACATGCTTGAACTTGTGGGTTTATAAGCATATTATTGCTCAATTCTGCGCAATGCTAGCATATCATTATTTCAATCGTGTCGCAAATTATAGAGGACGTTGACACCAAGAATGAATTGGCTGAGAATGATACAGAGAGCGCATGAATGCATGCGGCTGGAGGTGGGATCTGTGGTTGGATAATGCCCCGGATTCCCGGGAATCCCGCCAGGCGGACGGCAACCCATGGGGACGTACCGAACCTCCTCCACCGTGCTTGCTTTCTTGAGAAGAGAGTCATAATGGGACGTACTTAAGCGTTCTTCCGTTGCTAAAGAGTGAGATTGATTTTAAGCTTTCAGAATGCACTATGTTCGCTTCTTAAAGACTCCGACCATAACCACTAAGAACAAGTGCCCTACTTTGATTGCCGTCGTTACGGTAACGTCCGATTTAGGAGAGAGCTTTCTTGAGGAAGATATTGTGCTGGATGTTGCCCTGCACTCAGCCAAGGAAAAGGACAAACCCCCTTGCATGGTCTCTCCCAATGGGCTTCAATGGCGTTCTGGGATGCGAGCACTACCTGTAGCATTTCAGGTTCCCAACATCTGGATGCGCGAACGCTTCCAAGTATGGGTGTGCTGTAGACAACAAGACGCTCCCCTCCACGCGGTGCCTGCCACTGTCGAGCCCTCTGTACTTGCCGCATGGTCTGCGCCTTTGGACCCGCCCAGGCATGCGCTCTGTTCGGATAGACTGGTTGAGAGGCGCATCGAACGAGCTGGCAGGGTATTGCATATTTGGGAGGAGACTGGAGAAAGTATAGCCCGCCATATTTGGGATGCTGGTCTTATGTTTACTCAGTATATCGATGCTCTTCTAACATTAGGAGAGACTGGAATGCCACTTCTTCAAAAATCTTTAGGCACATCAAATGACTCGCCTCTACGAGTGCTTGAGTTAGGAACTGGATGCGGCGTTGTAGCAATTTGTCTGGCCAGTACAGTCCAGAGTTGTCACGTATTGGCTACGGACCTGCGAGAAGCCGAAGAGATTGCGACTCGAAACCTATCCATCATGAACTGTGCCAAACAATCGACCGCCAGATTTCAAACGCTGAACTGGGAAGACTCGTTGCCTATTACGATAAGAAATAGCACGTTTGACATCATTGTTCTCGCCGATTGTACCTACAACCCAGACAGTAGTCCGGCTCTTGTGAGGACCATAGCTGCAGTAGCCGACAACAACCCGGACGTAATAGTGGTCTCGGCAATGAAATTCAGACACAGCAGTGAGAGTGTCTTCTTCGATCTCATGTCCGGCGCTGGTTTCAAAGTCAAGGAACACGATAGTGTCCATCTGCCATGCAGTAGAAGCGGGAATAACAACTCTGACACTAGCCTCCGTGATCTACCCGCGCCTGAGCAGGTTCACATTTACGCCTTAAGACGATAAACAGGAGATTTAATGAATTTTCAATTGAGATTCATCTTCGAGAACGATACTCGGTGGTGTATGTGTTGTTTGCAACGAGTCCAATTCTCCATGTTGAAATGAAGGATGACCACTCCGCCCACTGTATAAGCGACATCAGGAATCGAACTTACGTAACATGGAATAACTATTTCCTTCACGGTTGAGGACTAAATGTCACCCGTGGATATCTGGGCTTCGGTAGCCTAGACCTTTCCCAATGATGTAGATGCTGGAGACATGGTTATGCTTACCTTGGGTGGATCTTTACCGTTCGTCGTTGGGCCCGTTGGTGACGTGGAGTATAGCCTCATCGGCCACTGCTACATACATGGTATCATGGATGGCGAACTGCTATATGAAAGAGATGGAAAAGCATGGATCTTTGGGGTTGTGCTTGAAGACATTGTGATCAGGTATAAGTTTTGCGGTAGAAGAGCTCAAAGGAATGACAAATTTGACCAGCAACAGAGGTGCACTTACAGATGAGCATGTCTGGCTCCAGGTATAGCAGGAACCACTGGAGGCGCACCTGGACCCCAACATAGGAACTTCATGTTCTTGTGATTTGCCATGGCCTCATGTGAGAAGCTTGATGTGAGAAGATTGTCCAGACTGACTCTTATCGGCTTACATACCAGAGCCAGCGTCAACACGGCCAGACCTTGAGGCTTCTGCATGATTTGGGGACTTTTTCAATAATTCAAGCAATATAACACCCATATTAAGAAAATTTGTGGGTTCCAGATTGATTTGATCAGTTGGCAGGATGAACGCATATCAATCTTACATTTGAAATTTCATATATCATTGGCATGTGACTCTCTATGTTGCCTTTGAGTTTGCTAAATAGTGCCTTCGGACTCTCCCGAAACCGAAAAACTGATTGTTTGACCTCTTTGCGGTTATTCAATGCTCATTTTGAAAACTCTCTTGATTATTAAGCGCACCACTGTCTCCCTTTTAAAGACGTGCTGAGCTGACACCATTCAAACGGTCGTCATGTCGCACCACGGAGTATGATCTCACGCACAAACCCAATATTTACGCCCAAGCCTGACGAATGTCGGGTGCGCTAATACAACTCGATAGTTTATGTACGGGCAGCTAATCACCCGCGTGCTACCCTATGTAATGTCTTGCACCGCGTGCAGAAGGCTCAGAGTATCTACGCCGAAGATCCGTCCCACCAAGGCGACTCACCTTGTCTCCTCAAGCTCCGCAAACAGTTTGGCAGGATATCTCCCATGCCCGATGACGACGTTGGTGAGTCTTCGCTTCGAAGCTCGTACGTTCGAAGGCCTTATGCCTTTCATCGCAGTGGCGGTAGTTACCAAGTTTCGATTCGGATGAAAACGTCCGAGAACTCGGCCCTCCGACGTCTACCCGCAGTACAGGCTGTTCACGCAAACGGCACACACAATACCTGACATCGTCTAAGTGTCTCAGTCCTGTGGATCGTGTCCTTTTTGTCCGTAATTCTTCCGTACGCATATAGATGGCTTCCGGCAGATCCTTGTTCCCCTGTTCGAAAAACTCGGGGTTAAGCGGCTTAGCATAACCTTTCGGACTTTCATCCTAAATCTGTCACAGATTGGCGTAAGCAACTTTCCCACCATTTCCTGACTGCCATGAGCGTAGCTCTGCCATCATCCTCCATCCCAGCCTACGGCCAGGTTGCCTCATTAGTTGTCCGGTCTCCGATCACGGTGGCATAGAACAGGAGACAGGTGCGACGTACAATGCTGTTGCCACCGGGAGCGATAGGATAGGTAACATGAGGAGGATGGCGACAAGCATGGTGGTGTTGTAGAATTGATGTGTGATGCCGGCGGCGGTGGCATCGAGTGAGTGTACTATGTAGACGACTTCGGCTCGGAGGAGGGGATAGAGGGGGATGAAAGGCCTATATCATGCGAAGTTGAAGGTCGAGTGCTGGTCCCGCAGCTTGTCACGTCCGAAGATACCAAGGCGCGTGTGGTGGAGGCGGAGAGAAGACGGAAGAGCGACGAGGACAGGCATATAATAGTACAGAGTGCGACCAGGGTGGATACAACGGGATTAAGGAGGGAAAATGTAAATCTGGTCACAATTCATGATTTTCACGTCGACTTTCGCAGTCATTCACGACCTCATAGACCCCATATCTCTGGATGGCGCCAATTTTGTAAGATGCTACTGGTGTTGGCGCGAGGGGCGGCCTGGCGGAGACTGGGAGGTAACCCTAGGCGGCCTTTGTTCTCGTAGTGAACCGGCTTCCAGCTCTGAAAGCTACTCTGAATCCCACATGTTCTGAGTCCTGGCCTCCGCGCTTAGACGAGTGTTGTCCGGAGACAGAAGTCGACAGTAGTAATGAGTAACTTGACAGGTGTTGGTTCGAGTGTGTACTTGTATGATCCGGCGGAACTGGTCATCTCATCTTCATTGCTGTCCAGCACTAAAGACCCCTTGTCTATGAGTGCCCCGTTAGTGCTAATGCCGCTGGGTTCGGAGGGTATGAAGATGTTCCTGGGAAAGGTTTGTGGTACTCTTTTATGTTGCCAGTTAGATCGATTGAAGCGATTCGGTGCCCTGCTAGATCACTTTGCGAGAGCTTAGGAAGTCCTGGTCCGCTCCAAAGCCACACGGTAGCTGATCACATCGCTCATGCCCACAGGGGTAACCTAGATTTTATGTCCATTAGCAGTGAAGCCCAGGTGATGCTAGCTCTTGGGAATCATTGACTCCTGCTTCGCCTCCATTCGGCCCTTTGTCTTCCTTTCGCCATTCCAAATACGCATTCTCTCCAATAGTACGGCTTCCCAGTAATAAGCCTCGCTATCACCTCCTCCCTTAAGCCTTTCTTTCCCAAGAAGGCGGCAACGGCCCGCGTGCTAGGCCCTCCGGACGTCTTGTTGGCTGTCCGCATCCCTCGTGGCACTTTCCTTTGAGCTTGCGCATTGAGTCTGCCAATGCGACTTGAGTAAAGACCTTGGAGGTTCCCGGTATCTTAGTTTTGTCGCTCAGCAGCTTCTTGGTTTGCGGTGGATCGCGCCTGCGTCTTTGTAGCAGGGCACTTCTCGTCGATTCCAGGGTAGCTTGATGTTGAGATAACTGTCATGATCCTGCCTTGGCTCAGCGTCATTGCTGTGAGGAGAACAGTTTTTGTGTTGTCCGCAGCGGCTTGGGTGGACGGCTTTGCTGTAGGGTGTGCGGCGATGCGTGGAAGGATTGTTCGCGGCGGTGGCCTTAGGCATTGTAACAAGGCTTCCCCGTATGTACTTCCTCACAGAAGATACACTTGTGCAGTACGCCAGGGTCCTCCACGGACTCTGGTTGCCCGTTCTATGAGGAAGTGTTTGGGCGAAGGGGTAGCTGATGCATAAGGAGCTGGAGGTGTGAGGCACACTTGCACGTCAGCACGTGCCAACCTCGATCCCGCCGCAAATGAATGCCCTCAAGTTTGCTAGCGCCTTTTCTCGGTTTTCCTTTCGCAATTCGAGGTCTGTCAGCGCTCGAAAGTCTCAATTGCCCTCCCATCAGTCCAATCAGTCCCTTCAGAACTTCAATTGTGCATTTCCAGGTGCTTCGGCAGTTGCAAGATTCTACATGTCGCACCAAGATCAAGAACCCAAAATCAATTCCATCACCGACCTCCCCACATCCGAAGCAAGATGGATTGCACTCAAGAAGATCAGCTACACGGACCAAAAAGGGCGCAGTCGCATCTGGGAGGCTACATCGAGGAAAACGCGAAGCAAAGCTGGCGTAGATGTTGTCGCAATGGGCGTCATTCTTCTCCATCCCTCACGCCCAGCCTCGACTATCCTCGTTCTACAGTACCGGCCACCTCTTGACGCCACAGCAGTTGAGTGGCCTGCAGGCTTGATCAATGCAGACGAGTCGCCTGAAGATGCTGCGGTACGAGAATTGAGGGAAGAGACGGGATACTCTGGTCGTGTTTTGGACGTTAGCCCCATAATGGCATTTGATCCAGGCATGACGTCGGCGAACTTGCAGCTGGTGATGGTGGAGGTCAGGTTGAATGAGGAGGATGAGGAGCCCGAGCAACACCTTGAGGATGGAGAGTATATAAAACGGGTTGTGGTACCGCTAGATGGGCTCTACGAAAGGTTACTAGAGTACTCGAAGCAAGAGAAGACAATTGTGTCTGCGAAGTTGTTCCACTGGGCTGCAGGCTTGCACTTTGCGAGGCAGAGGTTACCGGACATGCAATGACCATGGCACCTTCAAGATACGAATTCTTTCCCGGCAGAGGCAATTAAGGGACAATGCACAGGCGGACTCCCCATGCAACTTTTGCCAACTTGCTGCACTTTCGTTCACGCTGATACGAAGTACGGCGGCATGACCATGGCTTTAAATCTTGGAGCTTTGGATGTCAAAATCAAGTCTTGTGACCTCGACATAAAGGCCAGCGTGTTCGAGCACGATACTATCAAGACGATGTTAATCTCTACTGCTGTGCGAATTGGAATAAACCACGTCGCATCCGGCTAGCTAGATGATATAAACAACTTTTGTTTGCGCACTTTGACCAAGATGATCCAAGGGTGTAATAGTTAGTTGCACTGCTCTTCTGCCACGCTCGAAAACTCTGATAGAATAGTTGTTCGATTCGTTGGCATAGATCTTAGACCTTTGACATTAAAATCTGTGCAAATTGGAAGCTAGGGCAATTCGTTTCCTGTCAGGTTTACCGCTTTGGCTGCGCAATGAACCCCCTGGTCGAAGACAAAACCGAAACCTAGTCCATACAACTAGATACATTCCTCCCCATCGAGTCACTTTACTGCTTGCCATCGCAAAACTGTATCACAGCCCACTTGCCACTCCAAGCCCATTTTCTCCCACCATCTCCGCCTCCGCCCTCGGTAGCGCGCAATTCCTCATCTTTGCCCGGCGGTAGCCCTACAACAACATCGGCTTTGCATGTTCGTAGCGCCAGAGTCCGTATACCGGAGAATAGACCCAAGGGTCCGATTGCTTCTGCGAACGGTGTGGTGGGATGCCACATAGCCTATGCAAGATTGTCAGCAATGTCAGTTGTGTAGGATGGCGAGCATGCATATAGAAGTGGAGGAGAACTTACATCGGCTGTGAGTTTCCCGTAGTTCAGATCGCCTTTGAAGATCACCAGCTCGCTATTTTTCAGGTCTTCGAAGAGGTGGGGTGCGGTTGTTGGCATGCGCCAGTAGCTTCCTCCTTCGGTCCAGAAACGGTTGGGGCGGATGATGAGCTTCCCTTCGGTGTAGAAGCGAGTCCATTGACTGGAGAGGAAGGAGAGTCTGTCTAGCTCCTGCTCCAATAGCGGCTGTAGTGTTTCTCCAGCATGCTTCTCGTCCTCGTCCATGAAGGGTGTCGTATAGAAGGCTTGCGGATCGGCAAGAACATTGAGAAGGTCGCTGAAGTCCTTCGGTATAACGTCTGATACGAACCAGGGTATAGATTTGGGGTGGAGAACGATAGTAGTTGCAAGGTTGGCGGAGAGTAAGTAACCTGCGAGAATAAGATCTACGAAGAGTTCGAAACCTGCATTGTCTAGCACGATATCCACCCTTCGATCTTTGCCGCTTCTTTGGGCGTTCTTGAGTGCTTCGAA
The DNA here is from genome assembly GCA_021030975.1 of Lichenothelia convexa. Classification (NCBI taxonomy): domain Eukaryota; kingdom Fungi; phylum Ascomycota; class Dothideomycetes; order Lichenotheliales; family Lichenotheliaceae; genus Lichenothelia; species Lichenothelia convexa. The sequence continues at coordinate 74,586 of JAGFMK010000066.1, read as the reverse complement.
TGCTAGCGGCAATTCATTGACGATGATATTCCTCTTGGCTTCCTTGCAAGCTTTTAAGCCTTGAGATCTTTGTATATCGTTATAAGTAAGGTGGGTTAAGAGTGATAAATCCGTAGCATTACCCCAGAGACATATCGTGCACATTTCAATAAAGACTATCCTCTCAGCTTCTTCTAATTCCTCCGATCCGGTGTCTGTCGCTTCATGCGTCGTCTCGATTTGGCTTATCAAGTCTTTATACCGGAACGCTAGCTCAAGGACAGCGGCTCGAGAGGATTTGAATGCAGCGATCTTCTGGCGGTGGAATACGTCGTAATATTTCCACGTCGTCGACAATGAAAACAAGGTGTTCAGTCGCCTATCTTATCCCAAAATATGAGATAGTTTCGTAGAAGGGGATCGTGACTACCAACCTGTACATGTAGCACTCCGCATAGAGCCAAGGCATGTCGAGCCATGTAGGCGTCCCAAGTTCTTCCAACTCCTTGTTATATCCTGCTATATCGGAACATCCATCGTCCGGCAATGGCCTAAGTATATATGAGGATGTATTACGAGACTTCATCTGAAGCAGCTTACGTGAGCGGCTTGTCGTGTTGTTGCTCGTATTTGAGCTTTTCGATTCCCTCAACAATCGTTTTTCCTTCATCGCGCTGGGTTCGCTCTGTTGCTGCGAAAATAGTTCGATGTACGTCATCTATGGCTCCAGTCTACGCAGACAGTTGTTAACCGTGGACATTGTCTATGGAGGCAGTGTATGTACGAGTAGGACCGTCCATCGATCCCTTGCAGATACATAGGCAAAGGAAGTTTTATCGGAGGTTCTGTATTGAGCTGCGCTGTTAATGGAAGTGACTGGTAGAGAAGCATGGGCTTCGGGCTTACGTGTTTTTGGGTCGAATTCCTTCATGTGAGGTGCCAATCCGAGCGGACACTTGGGGCACTAGGTAGCGCGTGGTTGATGCTGTTGGCGAAACTTCTTCGATACAGTTCGTACGAGCCGACAGTTGATGGTAAAGCAACGGAATTACGTGATGAGGTTTGTGCGTCCTCATCCATCGCATTTCAGACGCTGAACGCACAATGTTGTTGTTGATTAAAGCCGTAAAAGCCGGCGCCTTCGACAAGTGACAAGCAACATGTGCTTTCTGATGGCGCATGGCTTTGATGCGGCAGAAACCACCACTGTTAAATGTCGAGTACTGTCACCTTTGTAGAAATATATTTTCACTGGACGATCAACCTTAGTGATGAATTACCAAAAAGAAAAGAAAAACGTCATACTGCCACTTGGTCATCCTTCGTGCCAGCTCGGCTTACCCCATAGGACGGTTAAGGCATACGAGGACATAATGTCATTAACTCTACAGTAATACCACCACCTTTACTAGTACTCCTCGGCTTATCCAGACCAGCCAGACCATCTAGACTGTCTAGATATGTGCCGTCTGCCTGTCTAGATACAATCAACCTCACGGTCGGTCTATCTCTACAGACAATCTATCGAACACGCTACTTCAGTTCGACGCGGTCCTCTGCATGCAATGTCCTCATAAACTCTCTTATGGGTAAAGTACTGGATTAGTGAAACGTAATGTCACTCAGACTTGTCGGCTGCGAACCTCCCCTAGAGTTCCTGGGAAACGCACGCAAAAGATTCTCGGCCGATGTCATATGATCTGCTCTGCCGGCTGCCGATCGAAAATCTCCAAACGATCAGTTTGATCGAAGTTATAGGCATGACCATAAGGATGATTCAAATAACGTTTGTAGATGTCCTCCTCTGGCATAAAGGTGCCTTGGATTTGCAAGTCGGACCCATGTACATCGAGTGTAGGCCGTAAGCTTTCTGCAAATTCCACATGCATTGAGCTCCTTGATTGCGGTTCTTTCTCAGTACAATCTAAAAGAGAGTTGAAGCGAGTGCAGCTTACCGATACCAAGGAGCCCAGTGAATCATCGCGAGCAGAACCCTAGCGTCATTCGTCCAGTTTGGCTTTCCACCATGCCACAAGCGTAAGTCGCGGATGATGATCGAACCTTTCTTAATCGTCGGTTGTGATGATGGTCGTTCCATGGCGCGTTCTTCGAGCAAGTCAGACTTGACTCGAGTGCCGCCTCGGTCTCCAGGGATTGCCTCCTGAGCCCACATGCCTGGCCATACGTGAGTGCCAAGCCATACTTCAGTACTGCCGTTCTTAGGAGTCATTTCAACAAGAGGTACGTTGACGACCAGCGCGAACGGACAGTTGGGATGGTCCCAATCACAATCCGAGTGGATCGGTTGCGACTGCTGGGCAATTCCGGGCACTGGTGGTAGAGCTGTGTTACCAGAGATAAAGGATAGCCTCGGCCGGGGCCCGAGGACGGTAGAAGTCACTTGTGTGGCGAGCGGATTGAGGAAAATGCTCGGCTCGAAGTATTGGCTCGTCAATGGCGGGTCTTGCTGGATGTTTCTAATTGGGACCTGTCAACAACAAGCCAGCAAGTGTGACTGATGAACTGACCCTTTATTGAAGTTATAAGGGCTATTGTCGCCAGCCGACTGCAAGACAAGCGCATCTTGAATCATTTTTTGATTGAGGAAGTCAAGTTTGGCATGGTCGATTGCGTCCTCAATGACGACGAGTCCATCACGGTGAAGTGCTCGTGTAGCCAGCTCTAAATTTCTCCATGAGAGGCGCTGATTTGAAAGCTCTTCGGATGTTGGCGTCACCGAGAGTGGTAGAGGACTGAGTCTCTCGGCCGGGGCCAGAGTTGCAAGGGATGACGTATGTTTGGGAACCATTGTCAGTCGTAGTTGGTAATGACAGATGAATGTTCACGATTGAATATTGTAGAGATGGTTCTGTTTTTACATATCCAACTCAAAACCAGACGAGGGAGTTCGACAAATTAGTTAAGCCGCATGGCTCCCTCCTGCAACCTGCTTGCTGCATATAATTGGTGCCGATATGACTGGCAGAGGCAAATGCAAAAGTAGAGACCTGGAATTCGAGTCCAAGATACACGAAAAGAGGAAACGTTGTGTGGGGAGAGGTACATAGTAGAACTTCATGCCAGTTCTTCGCGCAACCGGGTGCTCCTAGCTGAAGGGCTTTTTTCCCGAGCTCACTCATTTGAAGGTGGGCACAGGGAGGGATGTTCCATGAATGTCTAGCATGCGGCTCGATATGTTCGGTCACAATCTCGGTCATACCGTACCGTGTGTCTCCCGCCGGGCCAGTCGCAATACTCGCAAATAATGGCCCCATGGTAACGGAATAGCGGGGTAGCGGGGTAATGGGGTAACGCAACCACACACACAATCACGATCAGTTTCCTTTCCTTCATTATTATTGTTTACCCTTGGGTTTAGCATCTCCCACACTGGCTACTGTCTCGATTGCATCATCCCGTCGTGGCAACTTGGGTGAAAATCACGCGTTAGTCTTTGTCGCTCTGATAGAGCAGTAGATGAGCTGAGACTCGAACTCACACGCGGTAGCGCTTGGATATGGGCAGCACTGTGGTTCTGGGCACACAGGTATGGGTTGGATTCCGTCGTCAGAAGTCAGGACAAAGCTAACCTTCAATTGCCACAGTTGGGTGACGAAGGTAGGCGACAAAGACTCGGCAGATGCATTTCTGAGCTTATACGTATGTTAGGGAAGGGAAAGTTGATAGATGTGCTCATCAGTTCTGGCGAATTCAACCTCTGTGCACGTTCTGCGTAAGTAGGGTCCATGCCTTTCAGATCTTGTAGCCAGGAGCTGACCAGGAGACACAGTGGCGGCAACAATGCGGGCCACACTGTCGTACGGCGCGACGCCGACGGGAACAAGAAAGCGTACCACTTCCACCTCCTGCCTTCCGGTCTCCTAGAGCCCTCTTCCCGCAACCTCGTCGGCGGCGGCTGCGTCATCAACATTCGCGAATTCTTCGACGAACTCCAAGCCTTAGAGAAAGCTGGGGTCGAAGCCAAAGGACGCCTTTTCATCTCCGATCGCGCGCATGTAGTCTTCGATCTACACCAGCTCGTGGACAACATCGAAGAGAAGGAGCTGGGCGCCGCCCAAATAGGAACCACGAAAAGGGGCATTGGGCCTTGCTACTCCACGAAGGCGGCCCGAAGTGGTGTTAGGGTGGGCGACATCAACAATGCCGACTTGATGAATGCAAGATTGCGGGCATTGGCCAGCGGCTGGCAGAAGAGATATGGAGACCTTCTGCAGTATGATGTGGAGGAGGAGATCCAGCGCTTTGACCAGTATCGAGGGCGGCTGGCCCCGTTTATCGTCAATCAAGTGCCACTTATACAAAAGGAGGAGGACAAAGGTGGACGAATCTTGATTGAGGGCGCGAACGCGCTGCTTCTCGATATTGACCATGGTGAGAGCGGCTCGGTCATGTAGGCTTGTAGTTGACGATCTGACGTCTTTTGAACAGGTACTTATCCCATGGTCACGTCCTCCAACACCGGTCTCGGCGGAGTTTTCACCGGTCTCGCCATCAACCCCTTCAAAGTCAAGGAAATCATCGGCGTGGTAAAGGCGTACATGACGCGCATCGGCCCAGGACCATTCCCTACCGAGCTGTTCGACGAAGTGGGTGACACGCTGCAGAGGCTTGGTGGCGAGTTCGGGGTCACCACAGGTCGCAGGCGGAGATGTGGATGGCTCGACCTCGTCGTCTTACGCTACTCCTGCGCTATCAATCACTACACGGCGCTGAATCTGACAAAGCTGGATATCTTAGATGGGTTCGAAGAGATACAAGTCGCGGTAGAGTATACACTTGACGGCACGGTATTGGAAGATTTCCCAGCCGCTATGGAGAAGTTGGACAGGGTCAAGGTCACATATAAACCATTTTCTGGATGGAAGGAGAACACTGCGAGCTGCACGGAATTTGATCGACTGCCTCAAGCGGCAAGGGATTACATCAAGTTTGTAGAGGACTTCGTCGGTGTGAAGGTCAAATGGATTGGCACGGGCCCGGAAAGGGAGGCTATGATTGTTAGATGAAGAAATGGTGCAGCATATCAAGATATAGAGATACGCATATAGATGTCTGGCAGGGTTTTTTGCTTGCCAAGAAAAAGGATATAGGATAGAGATAATGCAGGTCCAGAATTGCTGAAACATCCAGCATTCCTATTCTTACAGCTAAATAAGCTGAAATCGCACAGCGAGGAACAGGCTGGTTGAAAGGAGGGCGCGACGGCCTTGTGACAATTGATACCCCCATGTAAGGAAGTAGAAGTGCCCTTTATGTGCCCAGAGCGGCACCGCTACGCGGCTCAGGACTAAGGCCCAACAGGAATACTTGTCCTCAGATGAGTCGGCAACTGAGGTGTTGCTTAGGTTGAACCCTTCATAATAACCACATGTCATGTCAATCCACCAGGTATCCGACATACTGATCTACCAAAGCCTGTTTTCAAAGACGCCGTCTGTGTAATCTTGACACAACTCATTAACGCAGGTGCCCCATCGCGCATGCCACCTCGTCAATCCTCCAGCAAACGCCCACGGTGGTGATTCCCTCTCTCCGCCCATCCTTTCGCCCGTAACAGCGTCGTGTGACTCGTTTTGTGTGCACAGGCCGGCACCCAGCCTCCAACATCTGATTGCTAACAGTCCGGCCGTCCCAGTTTCACGAATGTCGTCTGCGCTGGTGCGTTACTTGCGCTGTCTAAGTGCTGGCTAGTGTAGCTCGAGGGGGGGCGAGATCGGCGGGGTTAGAAACAGTGCGTCCAAAGGGGCGCGGCAACGGGCGCCCTGGTTTGCTCCCTGCCTTGGTTGGGCGTGCGCTGTGTCTTAACGGGGAAGGAGCAGAGGAGCTTGTACAGTTGGATGACGGGTCGGGAGTAGGTGGTGGGCGTGCGCGGTGGGATGAGAGACGGCAAGATCTAGTTGTAGCTCTGATGCAGAGGAGATGGATCTCGCATCATCGGAGGATCGACCTGCAAAGCATGAAAGCCGTTGGTCAAGGAGGCCTTGGCGTTCTTCTCTTGTGGGTATCCCGCAGTTGAAAGCTCTGCTCGAATATTGTTTGGTACTCCTGTCTCTGTGCTTTGCGCTGTGCATGTCGCTGTGCCAGATGCTGCGCCTGGAACGATCCTGAACCCTTTCCATCCCGGCAAAGCCGCCCGAATCTCCTCTTTATACCTCCCCAACCCACCAGTATAGTTGACCTGCTGAGGGGCCTTACCCGGAATCCCGCCACCCATATATGTCGACCCTGGTGCCGTTGAAAATAGAGTCCTATGACTCAACTCATTGATCCGTTTCTTCCACTCCATAGTCGCCTCCTTTGTTGGATCGATGTACTTGAGCCCTTGGGCGTCGATCCTCTTAATTGCATCTCTGATCCAGCGACCTTGTATCTCAACAGTTGCAACTCCATTAGACAGCACCATCGGCCCCTGTGGTCCGTAAAGGTAGAAGAGGTTGGGATACCCAGATATAGTAGTACCAAGATAGCTGTAAGCGGTTGTCTTCCACTCATCCTTCAAGCAAGTCCCGTGTATTGATTGTAAGCCTAGCTCTGTTATACCACCGGTCGTTATGTCAAAGCCAGTTGCAAGAGCGATGACATCAAATTCATAGTGGGTCCCATTGGTCATCTTGATGCCTGTCTCAGTGAACTCCGCGATATCATTCTCACCTGCACATGATGCAGAGACGTCGATGATGTCAATATTTGGCCTGTTGAATTGTTCATAATATCTTTGCTCGAGACAAGGCCGCTTTATTCCAAAAAGATAATGCGGTGGTGGGTCAAGGGGGCAAAGAATGTCTCGCTTCCGCACATCATGGATTTTAGCACGTTGCTTTCTAGCCCAGAAGCTGTATGCTTCCCTGTTGGCTTCATAATCAAGTAGATAGTCTTTGAAGTTACTAAGCCAAAAGGCAAAGCCGCCCTCAGTCCACAACCTTTCATAAAAGGCTTCTCGCTCCTGCTGAGTGACGTCAAAGGTATTCTTTTCCTCCAAATCTACAGTAAATCCGCTGAAAGACAGCTCACGGTGGGCGAAGAGTTTAGGATAGAGTGGTTTTAGCTTATTCTGCTCTTCGGGAGTAAGCTCCTTCCTCCCCATAGGTATGGCAAAATTCGGAGTACCTTCATCAGCCGTCAGTCATCGCGACGGGATGATAAAGCGTAATAAGGTGCAATACTAACGCTGGAACACCTTTAGTACGCCAACATGGGGGCTCCATTCCTGCACGATCTGGACGCCTGAGGGACCAGTACCGATAACGGCACAGCGTTTCCCACAAACATTGACGTCTTCTGTAGGCCAGGCAGATGAATGATACATCTTCCCTTTGAACTTATCAATGCCCTTGAACTCGGGGACAAAGCGCTTAGTAGTAAAGCCAGTAGCGACAATGAAAAATCGACACTTGCAAGTACGTCCATCCAGAGCCTTGATAGTCCATTTGCCTGTTTCCTCGCTGAATTTTGCACTGGTAATTGTGGTATTAAAGGCACAGTCTTTGCTCAGATTTAGAACTTTATCGACATGGTCAAAGTATCTCTGAAGCTCCTGATAGTTTGGGAAATTCGTGCTCCACGTCCAGTCCTTCCACACTTCTGGAATTGACAGCTCGTAGGCGGGGATTTCCGAATCCACACGCGAGCCAGGATGGACATTCCACCGCCACGTGCCACCTATGCCCTCGGCTGCTTCGTAAACCACTGTCTGATATCCTTCCTTACGCATCTCGTGAAGGAGAAAGAGGCCCCCAAAGCCGGCCCCGACAATAAGCACATCAATGTCTAGGTTGCCCGCATATGGATTGACCGTGTCTCTTTGCTCAGCATAGTGTGCGAACTGGGGTATGTGTGACATGACCGCTACTGGGTTCCGGACAGCTGAGCGAGATATTGAGAGTAACTCGAGGCTTTGGTAGGCTTGGATTTGCGGGTACAGCCTCGATGTTCATAAGCAGCAAGGAGAATGATACGGGGTACCTTTTCGAGGAGTGCTCAACAAGGTGTACTTCGTATCAGGGGTAATAATTCATGTTAGGCGCCGAATGTTGGTGGGGGCCCCGCCCGCCTGACATGAATTGTTACCACTGATACGAAGTAAGTATCCCCGCTCGGATGAAGGGCGACAGGATCTGCAGGTGCAGGGTGCTAACTCGAAAGAAGTGACTATTGGAAATCTGGCATTTGCTAAGTGAGACCTGCATAACCCTTGACCATCCTGGCAGCTCTTGGCAAGGTGTTGGTGGAAAGCCATTGCGCTCGCTCTCTTCTGGACAGTTGGGAGATCTTAGGTTTGCGCATTTATGACGTCTTATGTTAACGATAATGGTGAGGCCGACGTTGTTACTCGTAGATATTCCCCATCAGCTTTGGCGGTGCAGTAGGCATGCTCCTCCAGACTTGCAAACTCTGTAGCCGACGCTACTGTAGGCCTACAGTAGCTCACGACGTAGCAGCAAGGTTAAGGTTACAGTACTACTATGGTATGAAGTACATAGTGCCCCGGTACACATCCGTCGGCCTGCCGTATCCCGCTACATGGATATCATCTTCAATTACGAATTATGGCGTGTCGCAGCTGGGTGAAAAGGAGCCGAGCCGAGATTCGCCAAAGATACCGATTATTGGTAAACGTATGGAGTAACGCCTGGCGCGATATCAACCGTGTTGGGTTCATGGGGTAGCACCAGAATATAATTAAGGTTAACCAATCACTTATTCACCGGCTAAGGGCCGAACAGGGGCCGTGCTAAGCCAACTCCTTGAATGCCGTACAGCACGTTCGAATTCCAAGGTGATGGTACTTGGTATGTGGGACACGCTACCGATTATTCGTTTTGAAGATACAATTGTACACATTACATGTATTACTCGACGTAGAGCTGTTAGTCCGGTTGCCACAGAAGGAGAGGTCTCCTCGTAACGAGGGTATGGATGGGATATTTCGGCGTGCTCTAGACTTGACCTGGTACATGTAGTGCGAGAACCGATACCGGACCATTCGCCCAGATTTGGTAGTGCGGGGTAATTGATTCGTACTGCAGGTGGTAAGTATCCACGGTATCATAGTACGTAGGTAGTCAGCAGGGGCTCGACCCACAGTCCCTGCCCTCCTTTTCTTTCAAAGCACGTGCAAAGGTACCAGTTCACTGTTACAGTACTTTCAAGAGCGGTAGATTTTCACGCCAAGTTGTACGGGTATAGTTGTGACGCTGTTTTCAGTTTGGCGCTCAAGCAGACAAACTACACCTCTAGCTGTTTTTTCATTTTCGAGACTGTATAAAATGGCAAACGATGTGTATCAGACACCGTTCAACTCTAGATATGCTGGTAAGGTTTCCCTTTTACACCAAACAGGTGATGACTTAAGGCGGAATATTTAGGTGATGAGATGAAAAATCTTTTCTCACCGCGCACCCGCTACTCGACATGGCGACAGCTCTGGTTATGGCTGGCAGAAGCCCAGAAAGGTACAGATTCTTGCCGGGGTCAATGTTCCGCATTTAACTGAGACTAGAGCTTGGCCTGCCAATCACCAATGAGGCCATCGCCCAAATGAAAGCGCACGTAAAAATCACAGACGAAGAATTTGAAGCGGCCGCAGCAGAAGAGAAAAGGCGGCGGCACGATGTGATGGCCCATGTACACGTCTTTGGCCAAGTAGCACCGGCCGCAGCGGGCATCATCCATTGGGGCGCAACTTCTCCCTACTGTACGGACAATGGTGATTTGATCGCCATGAAAAGAGGCCTTGATCTGTTACTTCCAAGTCTCGCGAGGGTTGTAGCTAGGCTTTCTGCTTTCGCCAGGCAGTACAAAGGTCTGGCGTGCTTAGGATACACTCATGGACAGCCCGCCCAACCGACGACGGTTGGAAAGAGAGCTTGTTTGTGGATACAAGATCTGCTCATGGACCTTCGGAATCTGGAGAGAGCGCGTGATGACCTTCGCTTTCGCGGCGCAAAAGGCACTACGGGGACGCAAGCCTCGTTTCTGCAAATATTTAATAATGATCATGAAAAGGTAGAGCAGCTGGATGAGCTAATTACCCAAAAGGCTGGATTCAAATCCGTCTTCACCATAACCAGTCAAACTTATTCTCGTAAAGTTGACATTGACGTTATAAACGCGCTTGGCTCCTTCGGCGCCACGTGTGAGAGAGTAGGTGGAGATATCCGCCACCTAGCAATGTTAAAGGAACTGGAAGAGCCAAATGAGCTGGATCAGATTGGTAGTAGTGCTATGGTATGTCTTAGCTTTCATCGTGCGGGACCATACCAACTTCGAGCCAGGCCTATAAGCGCAACCCGATGCGCGCTGAGCGTCTTTGTTCACTCGGTCGCTACCTACGAAATAAACCCAAAGAAGCACTTGACACTTATTCGGCACAATGGCTAGAGATGAGCTTGGATGACAGTGCAATACGGCGCATAACCATTCCCGAGTCGTTTCTGTGTGCAGATGCTTGCCTAATTCTGCTGTTGAACATTACCGCTGGTCTTGTCGTCTATGAAGAGGTCATAAACCGGAGGATCAAAGCTGAATTGCCATTTGTAAGTAGCCCTCGACCAGATTAGCTTTCCGTGGCTAAATGTCAACAGATGGCCACAGAGAACATAATCATGGCATGCGTACATAAGGGTTTAAGCCGTCAGGATGCGCATGAGCAAATTCGTCAGTATATCTACTGTCCAACCTGGGTTTCCTGGAACTGATTTTCTAGGTGTTCTGTCGCTTGAAGCTGCTGCGCAAGTCAAGGAGCGCGGTAGGGATAATGATTTGATCGATCGAATCAGGCAGTGCGACTTCTTCGAATCAATACACGGTGATTTAGACATTCTTCTAGACCCAAACACTTTCACGGGACGGGCTGCCCAGCAGGTCGAGAAGTTCATGCAACCTGGAGGTGAAGTGGAGACCGCGTTGAGACTATATCATGATCACTTAGATACTACCAAGACCCCAGAGTTGCATGTCTGAAATGCATGGATTCTGGTAGAGGTGAAGCGAATGTGCCATTGTTTACAGCTTCTAGCATACTTGCTGCCCGCTTTTGCTCTTTAACGAGAATATGAAAAATCGTGGAAAGCAGAGAAAGGCAAAAAGCTGCCGTTGACCATCATCAAGCACAGAGGCATCTGGGCTTTTGGTGAAACATTGCTCACGCCTTTTTCGGGTCGAACTGAAGCCGCTAGGTGGGCGTAGTGGCTAACGGTTGACCACTGCAACTGCAAGCACAATGCTATGACTCCCGAGCGGCCACTAAACTGAGGTATATTGCCCAGAAGAAGTTGACAGCACTGTAGAACACAATCCTTCTTTCCATAGGGAGGAGCGTGAGCCCGAGAACAATGACAATTGGCCAGATCTTGAATGCATTGAGGACAATGGGAACTGTTTCTGCCTTCACACTACGCATAACCTCTAGCCCGCTTTTCAGCTTCAGCACACCGTTAAGAATAAGGAATAAGACCACATTCCACCAAGTGCCGAGCATGAAGCAATCCACGAAGAACTTGAGGAAGGTGTGCCAGATGTATAGTTTGGTAGCTTGCCCTCCCCAAGGCCAGTTATCCCCTCTGGTAGTCCCTTCCGGTATATTTGCCTCCTCCTCCACATTCTCGTCTTCGGACTCATTGTCCTTGAGTAAGTGGGTTTCGCTCTCGCCGTGGTCATGTAGTGGCATATCATTATGGTTGCCCTCGTCGGCGGAGTTTTTGTGGATGAGAAGCTCGGCCGGAAATGTGCGCTCAAGAAGGGCTTGCCAGCAGTAGTTGAGCGGCGCCATGACTACAGATATAATCAGGAACCGAGTGAACTGCCCAAGCTCAATCGATGAGGGCTTCTCATTGCGGTACTCGCTTAGCAATTGGGCGATGATGTTGGCTGCCACTGAGATGGAGACGGCTTGTACCACTGCCCTCACCAGCGGTGATTGGAGAGGTGGAAGCATCAGGGAGGACAGATGGACGGAGATGGAAGGCATCGGGATGGAGGATACGCCCTAAAGAGGGGCCAAATCGTTAAACTCCGGCCATCGTTCGTACTGAAGTCCAGTGCGCTGAAGACTCGTCGAGTTGCTTGAAGTGTTGACTAGCTATGAAAGGATGAGTAATGTCAAGGCCAGTGGCACGGTAGCCTAGGGCATAGACTAGGACATAAGATATCGTAGAGACTGTAGATTATCTGTAGGTAATACCTAGATAGATAGACAAGGGGAAGCGTATCCCTGGCCGAAGCTACTGCAAGGCCCTCAAATTGTTGATATCCGCGAAGTTCTTGAGGCAGTGGGGGCGGAACAGGGCGGAACATTATCTTTCCGTGACGCTCTACCTAGGCTTGTGCTATGTAGATCGGAATAATGGAGGGACTTTCATACCCTTTGCTTTTCTGGGTGTCAGTATCTGCTGCACTTTTTCTAGTCGTCTCATAATATATACAAGAATCATAGAGCTCCACGAGCTCTACAAGTTCATATATACTACTAAGCTTCCTGATGCGTGGGCGCGTAGATATCCTAGGAAGTGTGTTGTGCTAGCAGCTGGCCGTCAAGTTCACTGCTAGGTGGCATCCTCTGTCCTAGTTTTAGGCCTATGGCCGAGCCAATCTCGTACCTTAATGTTATAAGATATGTAGTCGGATCAGAAGATAAAGTTTCCTTTTAGATGTCAAAGAGAAGTGGCCAGGTAACCCTGGAATCAAAGCTCCAACTCGGGCAGAAACAGTGCAACGATGACTGCTAAGCTTGAACAAACAAGAGAAAGCACTGCAGCGTGTTAAGAGTGAGCAAGCTATTTCGTTTCTGACCGTTGCAAGGACTCAACCTACCGTGTGTATACTTGATGCTGCGCACATACGCATTAATGACGACCGTGTGTACGTGGCCCTTCAGTGATTTCACGTAACCTATGTCCGACAATGATTTCTCAATAATCTGGACAAAGTCAGCTTTCTCCAGAGATGATTGCTCGAAAGACATACTCTTTGCTTGTCAGGGAACCCGTTCAGACCTCGCTCCAGCTCTGGGCGGAGGGTTGCCTGTAGAACAGCAGTAGCAGCGCCCACTCCAATAACCCAGCCGATGCTTAAGCATTGATAAAAACCCGCGCCAGCAACAGCAATATCGGATGCGTCGACACCGACGGTTGTGGCGATGTATGCGGTCGTCAACACGATACCGTATCCGGCGCCGCATAGAATAATATACATCGATTCGCCAATGCTAGTATGGCTATGCCACCGCAAAATCAACAGCAGAGTGCCTATAGCGGCGCCAAGTATCCCAGTTACATTGATCCACTTGTATCGGCCAGTGCTGTTTGGGATGGTTAGGTATTTCTTGACGTTGTTGGAAAGCAACATACCCTCTAACTGAGATACCGGCGGCGACTCCGGCAACACAGTTGCCAGCGACTGCGGGAAGCAGGTATAGACCACTGACACTTGCTGACAGCTTCGCCGTAAGCTGGAAATATAAAGGAACCGAGCATATAATCTATATGATGTCCGATCTTAGTCAGGCCTCTTGGTCTCAGGAATAGATCTGCTTACTGCAAGCTGGGAGAACGTTTGAAGGAATATAATAATATACGAAGCCACAATATTCCAGTGGCGGAGTAGACGAAGAGGGAAAACAGGCTCTGATGCGAAATAGGCCTCTACGATTAAGAACAGGGTACCAAGCACTAGAGAAGTACTAGCGAGGACCCATAGTACGGGCGCGTTCCACCGCAACGTTAGACCAAGATTCAGGGTGAGAAGAAAACAGGTAATTGTGGCAGCCAAGAGGCCTGAGCCAAGGAAATCAATCCGTTTAAGGCTGCTGGTCTTAGTTCTTTGCTGCGCTCCGAAACGACCCGTCGATGGTAGCTTCCAAGCTACTAGAGCTATAGCGAGTAAGACTGCAGGACACTGTGCGAGGAAAGACCTAGGAGCCGTAAGAACTTGTTTGACACAATGAAGAAAAGCACGAGCGCTGACCATCGCCATCCGATTGTATCTGCAAGAAATCCGCCCACTGGCCCTCCAAGTGCCCGTCCGGTAGTGACTGCAATGTTTGTATAGCCTCTCCAGGACGCAACATGCCTTCTAGGCATTACATCTGTCGAATTGATGAGAAGTCTCCCTGGATAGTATACATTTTACCTACCTGTTATAATGATTGCCGTGAGTGGCATCATGCCGCCCCCACCAATGCCACTTACAACTCGACCGACCATCAGAAGCCAAAAGGTTGACGCAAAGCCGCTGCCGTGGATTGTCACAAACAGTCGCTGCATGACACGCATTCAAGAGAACCCAGAGACTGCTTGGACAGGACTAAGAAGACGTACCATAATCCTAGTCCCACTATGAAAAGCACGTACGCCGCTAATACCGAGGACTTCCGCCCATATATATCGCTAAGCTTCCCATACTGGACGCAGGATGCGTTCAGTGATGTAGCTTCGAAAATTCAATCGAGCGCACCTACGAGAGTCTGGGTCGCGCACGTTGCGAGAGGGTACATCAGCAATAGCCACCCGCCATCCGAGAATTTGTTAAATTCAGAGGCAATCTGGCCATATACGGTAATAAGAAAGTTTCCGTCTGCATTAGCTATGAACACTCCTGTCACATACCGACAGCATTAGCGGACTGGACTGGTATCGATGAGAAGACGTTTGGAAGGCTGGGCGATGGGTATGTACCCAGAATTAGAACCATGATGATGGCTTTTCCGCTCACAGAAGGGATGTCGGTCGTTGTGCTTGGCTCTGGGCCGGCATCTTGTTCTTGCTCCCTCGGTGAGGAAAGGGCATTGGGTCTTGTCGTGCCAATGTCATCATCATCTCCCTTCTTTATCAGCGGGGTCCTCTCGTCTGGCATCATAGTCAGAGGACCTTGACGAGATCCAGTCTGCCAGCAGGTCCTCAGTGGTGGTGCGTGCAGTTCGGCGGGACAACGGCAGAGGTCGGCGGGACTATGGCCCGGTCCTCAGCGACCATGCATCGAAAGCCAGGCTTTTCAGAGGTGACTTGACCTATGGAGCATGTCGGAACTTCTAGGTGGATGGTGCACTTGTCAATGCAGCATCCATGGCTTTGCATCCCTGATACGAGGTGATAATCGCTAATCCCCGTCAATATCATGCACTTCAAAGAGGTGCAACACGCCGGAGTCTGTCCGCTATTCTATGAAGTAGTACCGAGTCGAGAGCGGGGGTGTTGATGTGCTGATTCGCTTCGCCCTGCATAGTAAGGTAGCCAGGCCTCAACGCCGAGCTGAACTTCGTATGGGAAACACTAAACATGCAGTGCGGCTTACCTTCGTTCTGTTTGGGGTGTGTGTTTCGTGCATTAAGGTTCACACCGTCATTCTAGCAGTCTCAAGTACATTGCGCGACTTACCTCGACGCCGGGAGGTTACTCTTTTCAAAGGCGGATGCACGCCCCACCAGAACAACTTGGGCGGCCCTTGAACACATAACATCCCGGCATCAAAGTAGGTTTGCCCTCTGCATGCGAAAAAGGCCAAAGTACAATATACCCGTAACATTCCCTGCAGCTACTGCTGGTGGGTTGTCCGTTTCGCCCATTCCAAGCCTACGATCCTACGGAGGCACATGCATGAGTGCTGGCGCTTTCTGTGTGTGGCAATATGTGTCTATAGAATTGCAATTGCTTCACCGAGAGGCATTTAAACGAACAGTCCAACCGCCATAACATAGTACATCCCTCTGAACGCCGCGGCTTGCTGCAACCCTCATGGCAGCTCAACCTTCTAAGTCCGAGCCAATGACAAGCGCCTCTACAAACGGTACGACCATTGATCGTCGAAAATGTCGGCGTATTGTGCCAATGAAAGTACTTGTCCTTGGCATGGGCCGAACAGGAACTACGTGTCAGTTTCCACCTCCTCACTAGAGTCACTGAGACTAATCAGGATATGCCGATCCCAACAGCTATCAGAGCGGCACTGAAACAGCTCGGATATAACGACACGTACCACATGATGTCCGCCAGCATCGAGAATCCTCCCGATTGTTTGATGTGGTTAGATGCGTTCGCGGCCAAGTATGATGGGGAGGGATCCTTCGATAGGAGTGACTGGGACCGACTCCTGGGGCATTGCCAGGTGAGGAAATCCCGCAAAATCTAAAAGCATCTTACGCATGTCTCATAGTCGCTTTGTGTGTACAGGCAGTTTGCGACTGGCCGGCCTGTGCCTTTGCGAAAGAGTTGATCGAAGCATACCCTGAAGCAAAAGTCATTCTGACGAATCGAGACGTTGACTCATGGCACAAGTATTGGCCCCCCCTTGTCCCGCATCTTGCATAGTAAAAATGACACATCGCTTATCTTGCTTTCAAGGTCAACCATGCAGACCGTTTACTGGCGTGCCACTGATCCCTGGCTTCGGTTTCTATCTTACTTCGACTGGAACGCTGGCTTGTACTATCCGATGTTGCGCAAGTTCTTCGACACCATGTTCCGCGGCGACTTCCCGAATCAGGGTAAGACTGTGTTCCAAGAGCATTATGCGCAGGTTCGTGAGCTGGTATCATCTGCGAATCTGCTGGAGTACAACATTCGCGACGGCTGGGGCCCGCTGTGTCGCTTCCTCGACAAAGAGATACCTCTGGAGATAGATTTCCCACATATGCATGATGTGGAGACCTTTCGCAATCGGTCTCGGGCGCGGAACCGAAAACAGACGCTGAGTGTTTTGTTCCGATCACTCCCTGTTGCGACGGTGTTGGTGATAATTGTAACGTTGAGCAAGAAATTATTTTAGGTTTTACCATCGAAAAGTCTCTCTACATTATGAAGGTGCTTAAGATTTTCTCTAGATCCAACCGCTGATTCGGAATACTAAAAAAGCTGGTCTCTCGTACATTGATTGTACGCCCTGCGGTCTTGGACCACCATGTTACATCTTCCCAAGGTGATGGACCAAGGAGGGGCTCCCCCGTGGGATCTCTCCGTGGGGGGATGGAAGGCGGGGGCGGTGTTTGAGTTTTACCAGGACTTGCAATAATACGCCGCACTGCGTATGAGCACGGCGTTCCTAAGGCCCTGGTCTTATTCTCGGGGTAACATACTAAGGATAGTAAGTCTTCCCACTGCAGGAAGCGTCCAGGGTTTCGTGAAGACCCTGGAAAAAGGCTGTGCGAAGATCCAGAGACCAAGAAACTGGTTCTCGGCGTCAGTCCCAGGCCATCTGTTTCATTTTCCCTGGCATGCATGACTAGTTCGCCAGAATACGAAAACTATCAGTCGAAAATTTGTGGAGTCGTCCTAGCTTAGGCCACAGCCGACACAGTGTTCGAGGACGTAACGTACGGCGATTCTGGACTCACCCATGTCACGCTCTTGTAGAGATGGCCAGTAATCGCGGTGACAAAGGCAGCCATGATTGTACAGTATCAATAATACAACATACCAACCGACATGCCCTTGTACTAGGTATGTTCCAAGTACTCCAAGGCGAACACCTTAGCGTAATCGTTAGTCTCTATCCTTACGATGTTGCGTCATGTAGCACGACCAATGAAGTCATACCACGCCATGCTTACCGGACCCAGACAGCAGCCAATTGCCACACATACGTTAACATCACTAAGGTACATCTCTAAGCGCGGCAGCTCTTACAACGCTATCATACGTAGCTACGGTAGTCGACGCTGACCCTTTTGGCCGCCAAAACAGCTTTACTGCTTTTGGCTTTGCATATTTCTGTGTGCTTGAAACCTAGCAAATCAACTTGGGGAAGCGTAAAGAACGCATTTTCAAATCCAGAACCTTCGTCCGATGCGGGCGTCGTGGCGGTCGGCTTAATTCGCTCATGCTTTGGCCTTCGTTATGCAAGTAGGAGGATGGAATCTACCTAGGTATGCCGTCTGTTCATTTGCAAATTGTGGAGAGCTTCCACTACGCCAAAACTGCGCTAGAAACAATGCTTTGTACCCTGCAACGAGCGTAACATCACCGTCAAGAACAACCCACCTTAACTAGCATCATGTCCGCACGGTATCTAAAAGAGCAGGATGCTCAGATAGGAGGAATAAAGTAGCATTACGTTACCATGGAATGCACGAATTAAGAAATACTTCTGATTTGTCCGCGGAATTTCATCTCACAAGAATCTTTGCCTAGTTGCGCTCATAATCACACGAGCAGAACTACAATCCGAGATTTGTCATCATGCTTAGAGGTGTCCTGGTTTCCTGCATTATTCGTCTTGAAAGCTATCCTGGCTCCTGCATAAATCGTCCTTGGGACAGATCCCTGCCGTCTGCACGACCATCTCTTGGGCGGGATATGCTAGTTGCCCGCATGCCCGGAGCCCGGTCGAACAGCTGATGTAACCGGGTCCAGTTGCCAACGCCAATGTGGGGTGGACTATCCGATTTATTACACTTGCTGATCCCTGGGGAGGGCAGACCTAGGACCGAGATCGCTCGCAATTGCGGGCCGTAGCACAGTGGGAACGACTTCCGAGGGCAGCGGGGCATGATGCAACATGAGTGTGAATGTTGAACTCGGTACAGGGCGTTCTTGCACTGAGAATTGCTCCAAATTGAAGAAATTCATGTGCTCCTGCACTTTGCACCAGCGTGTAGTGAACCCATGAGGCAACGGGAACCGCACGTCTGTGTAATTTGTCGAGAGGTTCGAGTTACCCCGCCATGGCCCCCACCGACCCGAATATGAACAATGACCTTTTCGATGATGTTCAAACCCACGCTCATTACTCCCACTCTGTAACAGCTAAGGACTCGATTGTTCGAGATATCCAAGACCAAAGGAAAGACCATGGCAATCACGAAACCCCTACGGCGGCCTTGGACGCGGGAGGTGAGAACATGCGAGTCACGACGGTTCAGCCGCCAGCGTTACGAAGACGATCGATGTCTGCATCGTATCATTACTCAAGCCTGATGAACGCCGCACCATGGCCCATTGTAGCTCCGCCTCTGCAGGAGCCAGAGGACGTGGCAGAGGAGAACGATGTGCGGAGGGAGAAAGACAGTCTTCTCAGGGATAATGGATTACTACCTCCAAAGCATGCCGGCCAACCTATTTCACGCCCTAACACTACGAAATCGAGCAAAAGACGGATGAGTTTAACCTTTGAATCAGCCAGAGACACTACATCTGCAAACGAAGCCACCGAGGTATCGCCATTGAGCCACACAGATTCCGTGCGCACAGAGACAAGCCCGCTCCTGCCTCGCAAGCAACAACGCAACGAAGACGTTGCTGCAGAAATTGACCACAAGTGGGACGAAGCAGTCGCAGCTGGAAAGATTCAAAGCAGTTGGCAGAGGGAGGCGAAGGTATTAGCACGTCGTTCACCGCCTTTGATCGTAACTGCCATCTTACAATGCTCCCTCCCCGTGGCAAGCGTCTTCGCAGTCGGTCATCTTGGCAAGGTTGAGCTTGGTGCGGTCAGCTTAGGCAGCATGACAGCAAGCATCACTGGCTACGCTACGTATCAAGGGCTCGCCACCTCTCTAGATACGCTCTGTGCACAAGCCTACGGCTCCGGAAGGAAAGAGCTTGTTGGGTTACAGATGCAGAGGACGGTGTTGTTCCTCTGGTGTATGACCATCCCTATCGGAGCGCTATGGCTCAGCGGCACAACTATACTTGAGGCTATCGTGCCTGATAGCGAGAAAGAAGTCGCACGGCTCGCGGGTCTATACCTCAAGATCTTGTTGTGTGGTGCTCCTGGTTTAGCGGCTTTCGAGGCTGGCAAGCGGTTCATGCAGGCACAGGGTCTCTTCACCGCGAATCTCTATATTCTGCTTTTCTGCGCGCCGTTGAATGCCTTCATGAGCTGGCTGTTCGTCTGGGTAAGCCACTATCGCCCGCTCACCCATCGTCCAATCTTCTCGCTGACTACATTATACAGCATCTCAAATGGGGCTTCGTGGGTGCACCTATCGCAATAGTAATCACTGATAATCTTCTCCCGATATGCCTTATCCTCTACGTCCGCTTTATTAGTGGTAGCGAATGCTGGGGCGGTATTGATAAACGTGTACTGAAGAACTGGGGTCCAATGATCTGGCTCGCTATTCCTGGCCTTGCAATGGTGCTCGCAGAGTACCTAGCTTTCGAGATTCTCACCTTTGCCGCAAGCTGGATATCCACCTCTCACTTAGCGGCACAGGCCGTGCTAGCTACTATTATTCCGCTGATGTACCAGATCCCGATGCCGGTATCTATTGCAGCGAGCACACGTATTGCAAACCTCATCGGTGCAGCACTACCAGGGCCAGCAAAAACTGCAGCGAAGGTAGCACTAGTAGTGGCATGCTTTATTGGTATTGTTAATGCTATACTCCTTATTACATTGAAGGACTATCTTCCTAGGCTTTTTACACCAGATGAAGAGGTAAGGAGATTGGTCTCCAACATCCTTCCGATCTGTGCTGCATTTCAGTTGTATGATGCGCTTGCTGCGAGCTGCAATGGGATCCTGAGGGGTATTGGAAGGCAACGATTTGGGGGATGTGTTTGTCTGTTGGCCTATTATGCGGTAAATTTCAAAGTTACACCAAGAGTGAATATAAGACCAGCTAATCTCGGAACAGGTTGGTATGCCCATCTCGTTCGGCGCTGGGTTCGGACTACACTGGCAATTGTATGGGCTATGGGCCGGGCCGGCAGTTGCGTTGTTTTGGTGAGCGATACACGCGCTTCAAGACGAATGTCAACTGATATGTCAAAGGGTGGCGTCCATAGAAGGCTTTTACATCTACCACACGAGCTGGGAGCGAGTCGTTGAGGAAGCTATGAAGCGGAACACCATGGGATAGAGGAGATAAGGGAGATCTTGCCACGAGTTTGCATGAGTATCCACCGCAAGTTCGATATCGAGCTCAGGAAACAGACCGCATTTTGAATTTGAATCAATGAGCCTCAAACATATTCTTTCGCTACGGATCAGGTTGGTGTGGAAAAGATTGTAAGAATCAACGTCACCACATTAAATCTTTCGGCAGATGTACAAGGCCAGCTCACAGCCATGCGAGATTACCTGTCATACATCTCAGGTCTGGGTGCTTGAAGTAGATAGGTCCGCTGAATGGCGAGTCCGCTCTGTGTACCCGTGCCAATTCGGTGGCCAAACGCTGCATTCGTCCGTCAATGGCATGTTCTTGCTGCAGTATCATGCACTAAATTTCGAGGGACCCATAGGAAATACCAAACGAAGAATTTGTTTGCACATAGTCACGGAATCCCACTTTATCTTACCCTTACTTTTTTTGCACGCGGTGATATGGAGATCCTCCACGTCGTCGTTCAATAGTGGTAGCAATAAGTACAGCTAAGCAAGGATCTTGGGCGCGATTGGAAAAGACGCCGCCAGGTTTGGGGTCGTTGTGTCGAAGATATCCTTGCGTACGACACTTCAATTGTGGACTTCCTGCAGCTCCAACTGCACCGGCTCTCCTCCCTTCTTTCCACTTGTCAACATGGCTTCCAACTAACACAGGGCATTAGCGGTTTTGCAAAACTTGCTGCACGTCGTGTTACGAGAGAAAAAACCTTCCACTCACCACTTCCAGGTCAGCCAACGCTTCCTCCGGACTCTGTCTCCTACTCAGCTCCATCTTGCCTCCTTCGACAATCCCCTTCGCCCACGCCTCGAGTTCTTGCCTCACTCCTGCTCCCTCGTCTTCGTCTGGAAATTCTCTACTTTCCGCTTCTTCCCTACCTTCCGTCCTGACCACGACCGCTCCCTCTCTGACAGTGACACTTCCACGTTCACATGCAACGTTGTATTCGAAACCGTCTGGCAGCGTCGTTCCGAAGCTTAAGCTAAAAACTCCTGTAACGCCTGTATTCGTTTTCATCGTCGCGTCAACAGTGTCCACTGGCGGGAGATGCGGTTGCAATTGTGCCGTGTACGCCGAGAGATGCTGGATATAGGTTTCTCCCCCCGTCCCGGGGGACGCAGAAGGGAGAAGGAGGCGGATGCCGGCGATGAAGTGGATACCGCCGTCGAGGAGGAATCCGCCTTGGTGGGAGGGGGTTTTGCGCCATGACGTTTCTGGCTCAAAAAGTATATGATCAGTTTTGTTATTCCCCACTTATAATTCTCAACTGTCTCGAAACCAAGAACGTATGTAACGATGGAGAATTTGGACGGCGATAACGAGGGAAAGGGATATTTTCTCCCATACCAAAGTACCTATCCCCCGGCCGCACAAACGTAGCCATCCGAACACTAAACCCCAACACCCTCCCCATCTCTCCAATTCGTTCTGCAGCATATACAAAACTCTCAACGAACCGGAAGTTTTCCGCCACGCTCCATGTCCCGCCGTATTTCTTACCCCCATTATCACCACCGCCGTCTTTCTTCCTAACATCTGAACGGTGATACCAGTCCAAGACTTCCCGTGCGGTAGCTACATCCTTGGCGATCGGTTTCTCGGAAAGGACATGTTTCCCCGCTTTCAGAGCCTTTCGGATGTAATCTGGCTGGACCACGATAGGCAAGCTATATATTCATTGCGAGAACTCCTTATCAGCCGCGTCATTATCCCCTCCTTACAAGAAACCACCGCGAATGACAACAGCCGCATAACACGGTGTGGGCTTACGCGATTATTACAGCCTGCACGTCTTCGCGGCTTAATAGATCCTCATAGCTCCTCCCCTCGCCCGCCGCATCATCGCTGTACAACTCGATCTCTGAACTTGCATCCTTTTCGGCGGAGGCGGTGGAGGCGAGGGCTCGAGCGGATTTCAGGGAGCGGGAGTAGATTGATTTGAGGCTGAGGAGATCACGGCAGGCTAGGATGGCGGGCTACGCTCGTGGGGCAGGTGCGGTTGTCAGTCGAATGGGCGGATGTCGCCGTGGCAGGTGGAGGATGTTCAACGGAGATTATCGTACCAGGTGTTGTTCTTGCGCGAATATGCCTGTGATGGAGTTAGTGGTTGGTTAGCTTTGTCTGCTGGCACCGGGGCGATTGATAGCTTGATTTGAATTGGGGCAGGGTTAGGTGTGGTGTAGGAGGGAAACATTAGAGAAGGATAAACTTACCACTGCCTATGAGTGCTACGCCTATTGTCATTCTGATGATCGACGTAGCGATCGGTGACACTAAACCTTACTCCGCAAGACTGTTTGAAAGACGAATCACCAGTCTGGCAGTCGTAAGGTGAAGATACGTAAGTTATCATGGCACGAGATCGGGATTACGCGAATCTGTAGATCCGGGGTCAGACCCCGTGTGGGGCTGCGGGAGCGGGGAAGGTCTAAATTTGGGTCCCTGCCGAATCCTTACTTTATAGTAGAAACACCGTACCATTACTTATTGGCGATTATGGAACGATCGCCTATCTACAGGTATCACTTGCTAGCGTGATCAGATATACGTATTCAGGGGCGAGGACGAGATGTGCGCCCGGCCTTTGAACAAATAATATCCCTAAGACGAAGTAGAACGTATCTACGCCTTGGTCTACCTTTAGAATTATAGAAACATTTATTTCTGACCGCATCAAACAATATATAAAGGGTCTATGTCAAACCAATATCTTCGGGTGAGCTCTTCATCATAGTCAAGTCGCAGCTTATATCTCTTCCTCATCCCCCCTTTATGGAATTTTGGCGCGATGGAAAATCGGTAATCTTCAAGCACCTTGGATGCCATAACTCATGCTCGATTACCTCTGGGTCTATGTATGAAAAGTTCGGGTAAGCTGGCTTCTCGATGCGCATCTGTCGGAATACAGGCCAGATCGGGATATAACCTGTAGTAGAACAGTGAGCAGTAGCTCAGATTCGGTATGATATGTAAGCTTACATTCTTCCTAAAAGCATCATTAGCCGGTGACTACACAAAGTGAAGTTACTGATGGTGACGAAATTTTGCAGTACTTACGTCCCAGTCACACAACCTATCGCATCTAGTCCAATGTGGAGCCCAGCCTAACCACGCCGTGAGCTCTTCGATGTTATCCTGCCATGCTAAAATGCTAGCCAGTAAAGGCTCCTCCCATTCCTCGTCATCATCTGGAATGCGGTTGAATGTTCGACTCCACTCCTTTTCGATCGAATAGCCAATAGAGATGAGTACAGAGCAAATGCCTTCCATTACTTCTTCGATTGCCTGACCAACGGGGTGATGCATCAATGGTGTGGGCTTCCCATGAGCAGCGTTGTAGACTGGCCAGGGCATGTACGCATACTTGCAGCGTTCTTGGGCATGCTTTCTAATCCGCGACCCTTGTTCAGAAGATAACTCCAAACGCGGATTTGTCGGGTACTCGAAGTATGGCATAAGAAAGGCATGTGAGCGTTCCCGAAGTAAGGCGAATCGTTTCTTAGCAGTAATCCACGAGCCAGTCCATGCATCATGATCTTGCTCGAGAAGTCGGAGAAATTGTAGCAAACGCTTAGAGTAATTGTTTACAATTAGATCACAGATGACGCTCCACGGCATGCTGCGATCTGTTTGACTGCTACTGGAGACTTTCTCTGTAGGCCGAGACAGTGTTGACACGATGCGTCTTAGATTCTGCTGGAACCTTGCAATGTCTGACTGACTGAGATCTCCTACTCGATGTTTAAATCTCCTTCGCATCAAGCGGTTCAGCGCTTCTCCTCTCTCTTGACGACTATGCACACCTTTCCAGAAGCCATCGGACGTAAGATTTAGCTGCTGTCTTTCCTGTTCGGCTACGGTGCGGGTAAATACTTGGTACTCTGACGAGTAGAAATTGACGAAATCTCCGTTTAATACGTTGATGCTAGGCTCCTTGTGAGATCCCAAGTCGTCCGCGCTGTAAGACCTGCTCGCGCTCGTGAACATATCCCAGTACTGTGACACGAGAAAAGGCTCACGCTCCCAGTCATTCTCCCCTTCGGGGGCAGGGAGGTCCGTAATAGCCAGAAGATCAAGAGCTGAGGAAGGTAAATTAGGCGTCTCGACTCGTTCAGCAACAACAGAGGTCCGGTTATAGTCCAGTAACGGCACAGAAACATTCAACCGAGAGATAAGTCTTAGCGAAGGACTGGAAAAGTCGCACCAAATCAATTCGAACCCAGAGTTCATCCTCACGATACCTTCGATACCTTGCCCAAGGTCTCCGGCCTTCTGTTCGTCTATCCACGCACAAAGTCGTTTGGCACGATCATATTCATACCAAGACATTGGTCTGCTCGAATTCTTGGTTGGAATCCCGGTGGTATTGCCATAGATCAGCAACATCTGGGTATCCAACGTGCCGCTTCCCCACAATGCTGCGGATGCGCCATCGAAGTATAGACATTTGGTAGGACGCGTAGTCTGGTAGATCGATAGAAACGAGTTGCGAGTTGATCCCATGATACCATAAGCCATTTCCCTATATCAGTTCACCCATTAATATGAGTATCTTATGAACGGGAAAAAACGTCCTTCGTAGGAGGTTCACAGTATTATTAAGGACCTACGGCGTGAAGGAAAGCCATTCTGGACTTTGCGGGGCCTCTTCGTTTAACCAGCCGTGATAAAGTGGAGTAAAAGCACGAATTTCACATGGGACAACAGCATAACCGTTTGGGAAGAAGGTATTATAGCCCTGACGCAGAAGCCCATGAACGGAAGAAAAGAGATGTGGAGCAGCTGAAGAAAAGTTTAAGCGCCTTTCATTTTCGAACAAAGCAGAATCTGGCTTGTCAAAAAGTCGTTGCTGTTCGATGTTCTGAGATTGAACTTTTGGGCTCCAGCAGCATAGTATTACAGCGAAACTAAGGAGGAACAACATAGCACAACGACCTTATTATTTCGTGACTGAGCCCATCAGAGAACGAGTCGGCGGGGTGACTATGGCTCTGCGTATCATTTTCACTACATTATAAAGGCGACAGAGCTCTAGCCTCAGCTCAGTCGGAACTGGCTGTGGGGACTGTGGGGGAGCAGGCGGGGGCTGGTAAGCCCGGATGGTCCTGTGCGGGGTAATCCGACAGCCCCCTATGATATCCAGCAACGTCCACGGGCGAGACCATGGCCTCAGCTCGTTCTCTAAGGGTGCTACTCATACTTTACCGGATCTTCGTACGTTTATTTCATTTAGATTCAACTGTGTAGAAGCAGAACCACGCACTCTCCTAGTTGCGGCCCCTGCCGCAACAGTTTCAACGGGGTAGGCAATGATGAAACAACTACTAGGACTACTGTGCGGAGCTTTCCTCGTACAACACGTTGTTTCTGCTAGGGAATTCTCTCAAGGGCTTGAGACTTTTGTGTCCGTAAGTCGCTTGCTACCTCATGGAAACCTTGGTAGAAAATTCTGCTCTTCTGATACGAAAAACTAACAGTGTAGTTTAGCGACCCGATATTCGACCTCTTAAGTTTGAGGTCCAAAGCCACAATTCTTCTCTCATTAGTCCTGGATATTGGTTCTTCGCGTTTTACAACGACATATCAGATCCTACCTTCGATTTTCGGAGGATGCTTCAAACCCCGCAAGTCGGCCCGCACATTTATGACAATTCTGGAGTATTAACAGAACACGTCTCCGTTGAAGGGCTTGGACTTATCACTTATCTAGAACCTAGTCTGGAGCGGAGCTTCTCTGTTTTCCAGACGAATCATCGACGACTTCCGAGTTGTTTCTTCTGAGACTACATCACGTTTGTCTTTCATTCTCTGCCGGGCGCCGCATAATTTAGAAATTTGGCCGGACCTTCCCGAATTCGAATATATCAACAGTGAATTTCCGGAAGGCGCAGGTGTGGTTGTTGATAGCTCATATGCTATAGAGCAGATGGTTCCTATATTCGAAGAACCGGAGACGTTCGACATGCACGAGTTTAATATTCTACATGACGGCAATTCGGCCTTGATGATTACACGTCGGGCCAAATACTACTCTAGCCCAACTGACGTCGAAAAAAATCATAGCGGATGGGTCGTCTACTGTAGTTTTCGGGATGTAGATATCTCGTCAAACAAGGTTAAATTTCATTGGAATACCGAGGATCATATCCCTCTCTCTGAAAGCTTCGAAGAACCGCCGGATGGATGGGGCGCTCCGGGCGTGAAATGGGATTACTTGTAAGCTCGTTTCCGAGATAAACATACTTTACACTAACAGGTACAAGTCACATGAACTCTGTGGACAAAGATGCCAATGGAGATTATCTTGTCTCCGGAAGAGATACTCATACTATCTACAAAGTCTCTGGTTCCGATGGCAGTATCATCTGGCGATTAGGGGGGAAGATGTCCTCTTTCCATCTAAATGACTTCAACTTCTCATCTCAGCACGATGCAAGATTTAGAGACGGAAATGACACTATGACAGTGATCTCACTTCTCAATAATGCTGCAAACGGAACCCACGACCCGACGGCAGCATACTCCTCTGCGCTGGTAGTAGCTCTCGACACGTCAGCTTCACGTATGGTTGCCACCGTGCTAAAACAATGGGATAGGCCTGATCACGGATTGACATATATTCGAGGCAACGTCCAGATCCTACCAAATGATAACGCCTTTGTGTGTTGGAGTGAAAACGCGTATCTGAGCGAGTTCACGACGGATGGTCAATGCGTTCTAGAAGCAAAACTTACAGCCCGTGGTTTCGCAAGCTATCGTGCCTACAAGTCCAACTTTACGGGTCTACCCGACAGCAAACCTGCATTGAAGGTCTTTGCGTTTGGTACGTCGTCTAACAGTGTCACCACCGTCTCCTACGTCAGCTGGAACGGGGCCACTGAGGTGGTCTCTTGGAGGTTCTATTCATCCACAGAGCCAACAACAGGGTTTTCCTTTATCGGGAAAGCTTCCAGGACAGGCTTCGAAACCACGTATGTCTCTGCAGGATACAGGCCATGGATCTTTGTAGAGGCAGTCGACATTGACGGTAGAAGTCTTGGAAATTCGTCCGTCGAAAAAGCTGTGATTGCTTCACGTTGGGACTCCGCAGATGGCGAGGTTGGCCCTTCTTCTAAGCCACATGGCAGCTCAAGTTCTCTAAAGGAACCTGGCCTGTTCGGCGATCTGAGAGAGCTTGCCGCAAGACCCGCTCAGCAAACGATCAAAATTAACAGCTGACCGGCAAGGGATTTATGGCAGTTCCCAAGGCATTCCGATCAAATTCTCTCTAGATACTTGTAGATGTGTTGACCATGCTTAAATGTGCTTGTATGTCTTAGACCGTGACGACAAAGTACTTCACAGCGAAAGGACTTTTTGGATTTGACCGCATAAAACCCGATTCGATCGTTGGAGATCTAACAGTCGTCCCTCACAGACTCTGCGCTTAACGTGTCGGAACTTTGCAACGGTCTCGGGCGTTGCGAGAGTCTCGATGGATGTCACAAGTCTAAAACTGGGAAAGCTAATTGCAAACCTGCACTCAGCACATTAGTTGCTCGGGATGCCCTGGCCGATGAACTCAGATCAACGGGCGACCGGTTTCTCAGAGCAGTATGGTCGACTGACGACTAAGTCAATGCAATGAATTCAGTTAAATAGTTAAATGTATAAGTTAAGATGAACAGTATACTCTACGAGTATTGCGATGCATGTACGAGGTGCTAAGCATGAGGAGGCCTCATTGGTACGCTAGCGTTATCTGCTTAGCAATTTCCACACCTTTGCCTCGGTGCCTAGGCATAGTATCCACCAAGGATATTAATGTCAAAATCTAATATAACTTAACTGAGTATTTGTCTGTTGTTAATGCTCTACTATTCTGTCCCCGAAAAGGCGATCTGCCCAGCTTGTCCACCTCCTACCATCCGCCAAAATGTCGACCCCACAAAATGCGAAAACCCAATACATCACCGCCGCCAATGGCACAAAATTCGCCTACCGCATTCTCGGAGGTTCAAATTCTAAGACCATTCCACTCGTAATGCAAATCCACTACCGCGGCTCCATGGATTTCTGGGATCCCGCGCTCCTGACACCCCTATGCGCCAAACGTCCAGTCCTTATCTTCGACAATGCTGGCGTAGGCCGCAGCACCGGGACCATACCAGAAACATTCCAAGGTTGGGCGGACAACCTCATCGCGCTCTTGGATGCCTTAAACATCACTTACATCGACCTCTTTGGCTTCTCCATGGGCGGTGCAGCCGTCCAGATGGTCGCACTGACGAGGCCGCATCTGGTGAGGAAGCTGATTCTTGCTGGAACTACGGCTTCATGTCCCTCCCCGACATCCGACGTCTCAGGGGTAGTGTGGCCGAGAGAACTAGCACCACCAGAATACGTCAAGGTCCTCGCAGCGCCGACGACAAAACCCGAGGAAGTCGAGCACGCGATTGCATTCTCTTTCTTCCCACGGACGGACGCCGGCCACGCGGCAGCAGCAGCGTACTGGAAGCGCCTACATTCCCGGAACGTGCCATCAGAGCCACTGCTCCTTGACTTCGTGGACGCCGAAACAGCGAAGCGACAGATGGCCGCAATGGTCGACTGGAATAAGCCCAACCCTAGGAACTCGTATGATAGGCTGCAGGAGCTAAAGATGCCGGTCCTGGTATTGAATGGGGATAACGACGTGCTCATCCCTACGAGCCGGAGCTGGGAGTTGTCGGTTAAAGTGCCACATGCGGAGTTGGCCATCTATCCGGCGGCTGGACATGGCTTTTTGTGGCAGTACGCGGAGAGGACTGCGAGTGATGTCAATAGATTTTTGGACGGCGATCTTACCAACGGTGAAGTCGCGAAACTGTGATCTCGCTAGTGCTGTAGTATGAAGCTTGAACCTATGCTTAAGACTTCGATGTGCCTTACACTCACACTATTGGATGCCTGAGTGTTTCCCTGGATGGCCACTCATACGTAGCAATTCTATCCAGGATATTCATTTGTTTTAGTTGTACCACTCGATTCCAAATTAGCTATGCAATCTTCGTAGACTTCGTTGTATCAATAGGCACAATGAAGGCTGCATGGAGGTTGAGCAGCCTGCAAGCCTTCCTGGATATATCAAACGATTCTCATTACAAGTTTGAAATTGGATGGTCAACCCCAATCTTCTTTGGACCGATTAACGCAGTGTTTTGACTCTTGCTGCAGGCTTTACGTTAACTCAAGCAACATGCA
Organism: Lichenothelia convexa; assembly: GCA_021030975.1. Lineage (NCBI taxonomy): Eukaryota > Fungi > Ascomycota > Dothideomycetes > Lichenotheliales > Lichenotheliaceae > Lichenothelia > Lichenothelia convexa. The sequence continues at coordinate 44,549 of JAGFMK010000066.1, read as the reverse complement.
ATCAACCTTTCTAATCGCGAGATTAAACATCTGGTGTAGGATCCGCAGCTTACAAATGGTACTGTAGCAGTGCCTTTTCAGAGGCAAGTTTTGAGTAAGTGACTCCATGGATACGCGAATATCTTTTGCTTGCAGCAATGGTAACCTCGACCTCCCTGCGATGACGAGTAGTTAATAAAATAACGGGACAAGGAGTGGGCTAGTGTCGAAGTCTGACACTGATGGTAGCAGCTTCTCTAAACATCCAGTTTCTTAACGTAGCAGTTGAAGCAATAGGCGAACGGTTTTTAAAACCGTTTGCTGTCCTGTATACCAGAGCGCAGAATTGGCAGTCTCTTGTGGTGCATCATGCACGCGCACGCAAGACTTGAACATTAGCAACAAAGCGATATCGCAGTATTCAAACCGTGTTGTTTGCAGACACATCGTGTCCGCTCGGTGCACATCCGCTGGAGCCAGCGAAGCTAGACGTGCAAAAGAGCCGGCCCGTCAACGCCTGTGGGTGAGCAACTCAGGCTTTATCGAATTTTTGCGAGACCTCTTATCGAAGTACTCTACTAAACCTGACCCTTTCATCGATACAGCAGAGCAATTGCATCATTGATAATCGATTGTTCTTGCCATCATTGAGCTAAAGAGCGGGTGTCATTGGTCTGTACCTGTTGGTAATGTGGTTGAATGTGTGCTTGTCTATAGAATCTATCGAAGAAGAAGACTAAATACACCCGTGTGGGTCACGTGTCTCGCTAATACTAACAGTACCTAAGGCTTCGGGATGGGCTACAATTCGTATCATGGTAGCCTGCGTGGCTCGTTGCATACCCAAATTCTAGCGTTATTGAAGGCTCAGTCTCCGTGATAGCTTACAAAACTCCGCGGAGTATTAGCGCCATGTCAAATAGATACGGAGCGTCCGAATGTTTTCATGTGTTATTTCGCCTCCGTTACAACTCACAAGTTTGGCGGCCGACTCGGACCCGACGGGACCCTGCTCAGGTCCTCGTGTATCGCATCCGTGGAGGAAGCACGCGTCTCCAGGACGGTGAACAATCCGATGCAGGATAGCCGCAGTTAACATAAATAAGCACCATTGCCAAGTAGATATCATGCCAGTGAAATAACACAACGCTTTATATTCCCAGACAAGCCGGCCAAAGTGTGCCTTGTTCTATAAAGCCCTTCGAAGTGATACTTCGCCTACCATCGCAGTATACAACTCTAGGCATCCCTTGCTATCCTACATCCATAGTTCCATACGATGCCTCATCGTACCATGCCTTCCTCCCCAAACATTACAATCATCGGTGCCGGACCTGGTGGCCTGACACTAGCAAACATACTCCAGAAACACGACATCCCCTTCACCATCTACGAACGCGCCGCCTCGCCACATGAACGCTCCCAAGGCGGCACGCTCGATCTGCATCCTCGAGCCGGACAGCTTGCGCTCCATGAGGCAGGGCTCTGGGACCAGTTTGTCGAGCACGCACGACCCGAGAGCGATGTGCTCAAAGTCGTGCGAAAAGACGGCGTGGTCCTTTGGGACGGAAACGGGTCCGATGCCAGAGTTGTTCCAGAGGGAGAGAAGTTTGATCATCGACCGGAGATCGACCGTGCGGCGCTGATGCAGATCCTCCTGGCTTCACTTACGCCCAGTTGTTTTCGGTGGGGCAAGAAGTTGGTAGAGGTGATCCCGGCGCAAGGCGGGACATATGATCTCCATTTCGCAGAGGGTTCCGTCGAGAGAGGCTTTAATCTCGTCGTGGGTGCCGACGGCGCCTGGTCGCCTGTTCGCCGGTTACTCACGGATACCAAACCCCACTACTCCGGCATCAGCTTAGTTGAGTTCTGGGCGCTTGACGTGGAAGAGAAGCACAACTGGATGTCGCAATATGTTGGTCGCGGAAGCTGCTTCTCGTTCGGCGAGGGTCGAACGATCCAGGCTCAGCGGATCGGTGATGGTAGCATTCGAACGTATGCATGCCTGCGGAAGCCGGAGTCATTCCTCAAGGACTGCGGGATCGATTGGACAGCTCCCGACACAGCACGAAAAGAATATGTCGAGAGGTATTTCGATGATTGCGGGGAAGATCTCAAGAAAATAGTCTTGGAGTGTTCGGATAGCCTTATTCCACGCCCGCTTTACATGCTTCCAGTCGGTTTTCGTTGGGACTCACGGCCGGGTGTCACGCTGCTCGGCGATGCGGCACATCTTATGACGCCGTTCGCAGGCGTTGGGGTCAACGCTGCGATGGCAGATGCCCTGGAGCTGGGACGGGCCATCAATGGTTGTAAAGGAGCAGTTCATGGGAAGAGCCTAGCATTGGCTGTCAGAGACTACGAGACGGAGCTGTTTCCGCGTGGAGAGATGTTCGCACAGAAGACCATGAACAACCTTAACAAGCACTTTAGTGCCACTGGGAGCGAGCATCTTGCCGGACGGTTGAGAGCAGCGTATGGTAATGTGAAATGAGTGACTCCCTCGAGACTCTGATTGTAATGTTTTATGGAGTATGGGTGTGATTGAATAGAATATAATGTTCCTTACTCAGCGCAGACAGACGAAAATGGATTTCTACTGCCAGCGCAGATCTATTGCTTCCAAGTAGACAACCTATAGCGAATTGAAAGGGTCTTGCAATGATTTGAAGAGGACCTCTCCCTGAATGCAAAGCAACAGTAGGCGAGTGACAAGGGTAGTCGTACCATATTCAGTCCTTTGAGCGCGATGCCATTTCTATCGTGGTAGTGATCGCATAATTCACGTACTCAAAAGTTCTTCTGATCCAGTCACATCGTGCAAGGCCCCAAAGCATTGACATGATGCGATAGCGAGAGGCCTGTACCTGTTACGTTCGCGCTTCAAACGTGTCTTTCGCGGCTCTAGTTTCGCCACGACAACTTTGGAGTGAAGTGTGTACTTGATTCATGGTGATTGCCAAGTTATACAAGCCTAATCCGACAGAAGCATCAACAATACTATGAAAGCTTTCAGTTCTTCCATCAGCCAATATCGACCTTTGAACCTGTGAGAGTGTGCCGGATATGCAGACTCGTACTCCGCGAGGCTGCTCATAACATTGACATGCTGAGACTTTTCAAACTATGTAATGAGATGTGTCCTCAACGTTGTATTTAGCACATGGAGATTAAGTACGATCGCACGAACAACATGAGAGGCAAAGCTTAAAGTGACGACATGCTTAGTGAACAGGACGAAGTATTCCATCGGCAAGTCCCGGATCAATTCATTGTCGTCGACAAAGTGCCAGATAGGCGAAGTGGTAAAGATCATGCATTAAACAGCAGTATATCCACGACATAACGTACGATAAAAGCTAACAGTTTGCAGGTCTAACAAGAATGCTCCGCCCATCGCCGTCAGCCCGGTCAGTCAGCCTGTTCACGGTTCGAGGAGCCGATGGACAGCCTAAGAGGACTGCCACTCTTGGCAGGAGAATATTGACAAACTCTGGCCTGCAACAAGAGCGTGCTCAAAAATCAGTGTCCTTCTTATGGCGCAGTTTCCTTGAGACAGTCAATGCGAAAATGCTAAATTGGAACTTTTGAGAGGTAGCTGTCAAAGGTCGATGACGGCCACCCAGCTATCAAGACCACAATACGAAGTGGCGAAAATTGTCTGCATCCTGCGTTTCGCCGCACCAAGGCCAACCGCAAGGCAGACATGCAAACAAGTCTCTCAGACGCAATATCCGCCTAGATTGTAGTCTTGCTGTGTATACATGTACATCATGGGTTGTGGCTGTGTCGCGGCTGCGCCATCACTTGGCGGTGAAACAAGGACAACAAGAGTTGCACGCTGCACCACCTCCTGCGCAGCAAGTATACATACTGAGGCTGCAACATACACAAGAACTCTTCTATAAAATAAGAGCTCCCCGCAATAAATTATGCGGTCCTCGCTTACATCCGCTAATCCTCTTCCACTCGTCCTACTCACTATAATTCACCACAACTGCCAATAAGCACGGTCACAATGAAGCCGTCCACCCTTGCAACTTTCCTCTCCATCGCCACTCTATCAGCCGCTCACCCAGTCGAGCATAATGGCCTAGGTGTCGTTATGTACGCCACATCCTCTCACTTTACTGGTGGCACTCCCGATGCCGCATCATCTACGCCGCCACCATCGTCACTAATCTACGCACGAGTTCCACCGGAGATGCAAGGGAATCCGCATCCAAATCCAGTAAACAAACCGCCGAGCGGATCGTCCAATCGACCGTCAAACGAACGGCCACAGGAGCATGGTCCGCATGATAATCCTTTGAAAGACATCTATAGTCAGCTACTTCCGACTACAACCAGGAAGTCTACTGCCCGACCCTTGTTCACAGCCAGACCTTCAGCGCACGGCGCTTGGGCTCCGGCTAAGCCTTCAAGCAAGACAACGGCAATATAGCCTGCCTGCTCGAGGCCTGGATAGTGGGGCTGTTAGAAGGCTGAACCTTGGAGGCGCTAAAGATGGGGTGGCGAGGATTTCTGCAAAGCACGAAAGCACGAAGCATTGAAGGGACGTGGCATGCGAGGGGACGTGCCTGGGTCTGTACGTAGAGATATTGGTCCACGTAGCCCTGTCGTTGTGGATTTGACGTCGCTGCAAGCCATAGCTTCCACAGAAACAGCTGGAACAGTCCGTCCCATCACATCACGCGGTAGGGGCTCGAGTATACGTGTGGAAGATGGATTTGAGTAGATCTCTTTGATAGCAATAGACAGTTACTGTCGGATATACGAAACCACTCCAACGCTATGCGATCCAATCCGATCCTAAACTCCGTAAATTGGAACCAGCCTCATATCCTGTTCATCCCATTGCCATGATGCTCAAACAAATCCTCCAAATACGCACTCGGCGCCCTCTGACCTTGCGTGGGTCCATGAACTTGGCCTACCGTACTGCTCGCCATCAAGCTAACGGCACTCGTGCTTCCGGCCCCATTGCTTTCAGGGTACAATCCCGTCCTTCCTGTTCCCGTACCTTGGCCTCTGTCTAAATAGCTCCCTCTTGCGCTGCCGCTCGAAGCACCACGATACGCAGGATGCAAACCCGGACTTTCCGGCGGCGTTCCAGGCCCCATACTCCTTGCCTTGGTGTACCCTGCGGCCTGCGGTCCCATCAAGCCTGATAGATTACCGAGCTGTGAGAGACCACCGACATACGTTGTGCTGCTCCCACCGGCTGGCGCTGCGGCACCGCTGGCGTAGTAACCTGCAGGCAAGTAGCTCGAGCTCCGCGGACTTGCCGCTCCGTGTGAGGAATGCATTCCTGCGCCTGCAGTGGGGCTGAAGAACAGACTGTTCCTACCGCTTGACGGATCTCTACTTCCTGCCGTTGCGCCAGCGGGACCAAGGTGATCCAGACTCATGCTCGACCCTGCACCAGCAGTGGCATAGAATCCCTGTTTGCTTCCAGCACCGCCCGGCCGTTTACTCTGCTGTGGACCGTGTAGGTAAGGAGGCTGGTGAGCAAGTCCAGCAGCGCGTTTGACGCTCCGATGCAGACTCCATGCTACGAGACCTCGCCAGGCCAGTATGCTCATGCCAAGAAAACCGAGAATGGCACCGACGGCAATGAAGACGGTGCCTTCTGGGAGGGAAGACTTTTGCATGAAGGGCGCCATGGAAGTGTCTGGGACGACTGGTGTGGGAATGGAGGCACCAAGGATAGTAGGGAGCGTGCCGGTCAGAATTTGAAGGACGGAAGAGCTGTCGTTGGAGGAGAGTGAAGGAGCGGCGGTCAGGTTAGGTGCGGTGGTTGTAGTCGTGAACGGTGATAGTTCGGTTGTGGTGGGAGAATTATTTGTGGTCCTCGTTTGAGTGCCGGATGTAGTGGGCGAGTTATTGGTGGGAGAGCCTGTTGTCGTCGTTGTCGGGTCATTGGTGCTCGGTGATGTCGTGGTCGGAGAAGTCCCAGTCGTAGTCGACTGTCCGATCGTCGTTGCCGTTGTCGTTGCTGCATTCGTGAGGGATGGGAGATCTGTCAGGCCTGGTAGATCTGATTGCGCGATTGTGGGAATGCTGAGGAGTGAAAGGGCGACAAGACCGAAGACAACGCCCCGGGGCCGTAATAACCGTCTGCGCATACTGCTACTTCGTCTAGGAGAGGTGTGGCCGCAGCGAAGAGAATATGTGAGAAACGACTCTTCCGCTTTCCTGCTCTTTCCCTTGACGCTCATCGTCCGACCCTTAACCCTACAGTCACCTCCACCTCTTCCGGTGTAACCTCGAGGCGAACAAAAATGGATGTTGCTGGAGAAGCAAGGTAATAATGGGTTGCGGTTCGACTGCGTGGGAAGAGGGACGTTTCACGCGTAAGTCCTTGACAGGTATTAGATCTGTCGTACTGCGGTGTGGTGCTGAGGTATATGAATAGGTATTGAGGTTTGTTGACGACTTATTGCAACTCTAAAGTATATAATGGTCTAGTCTGCAAGGAGGATTTGTTCTCATAGTATGGCAAAGTACAGGATAGCATCCCCTAAAGTCGTGTTTAGACTTTCAACATTCTTGGGAGTGGCTGTGGCAGCGGGAGCGGCGTCAAGGTGACGAAAATAACTTTTGATGCAAACGCAGCATACATGTGCAACATTTATCCTCCAAGATAATTTCACAGTTTCACTGAGATCAACTATCTTGTTTCCACAGTGCGCGGCAAATATGGGCATCCATAAGCGAACGAGGAAGTTCGGACAAGTCAAGAGGATCATCAGCCAGCGAGACAGCAGATTGTATGCTCCCAGCTCCCAATTTGCACTTTTACGCCCGGTTGTCTAATATGTGCTCTGCGCAGGAAAAAGAACCAAGTCAAAGCCGAGGAGGATTCGAAGAAGAAGAACAAAAAAGGCAATGAACTAATCCGCGAAATGTAATCTGCGCTTCCTCTACCGCACAATGCTCCGACTAATGTAACGTCCAGTCCGCAAGCTCCCACCTCCCTCTTCTTCCAACACAATACCGCGCTACAACCTCCCTACCAGATCCTGCTCGACACCTCCTTCCTCTCCCACACCATCCGCGCCAAACTCGACCTCCTCCCCACTCTCATGGACACCCTCTATGCGACCTGCCAGCCTATCCTGACCTCCTGCGTTCTGGCCGAGCTGGAAAAACTTGGTCCAAAATACCGCATCGCGTCTCTTATAGCCCGTGATGAAAGATGGCAGAGGCTAGAGTGCGACCACAAGGGTACTTATGCGGATGATTGCATCGTCGATAGGATAATCAAGAGTAGGATCTACATTGTTGCAACAAACGATCGAGATTTGAAGAGGAGGATTAGGAAGATTCCGGGTGTCCCGGTCATGAGTGTTGCGAAGGGGAAATACGTTATTGAGAGGCTTCCGGATGCGCCGGAGAAGTAGGATGCTGGAAGAGCATGAATGATTTTCGTCGCGGAAACGGAATAGTGATCTTACCACTAGTACTGCAACACTAATGTGAAGCTGCGGAGTGCAGACTGCGATGATGTCTGAGCAGAGTCTGGGTACATACCGTGCTGGGAACCAAGGTTCAAGAGACGAGCTCGTATTGCGGTTCAGAAAGAATGCGAGCAATAGCAATGACTCGATGAGCCGAACGAAACTGCTCGCTGGACTGGAGCGCACGTCGCCTGAATAGCTAGTTGTGTGGATAGGTTGCCGGAGGATTAGCTGAGAAGTGATAAGGACATGGCTGTGAATGCTAACTGACGGAGGTTTTGGGCTTCATGTTGAGCACTTAAGCATGAAGAGTGTACAATACGGAAAGGCGAAAGGTGATAGTCGAACCTGCGCTGGAGATTACGGGGTGTGAGATAATGCTGGACAACTTCAGGGAAACCGACATCCGTCTTTGCTAAGTCGAGTAATAAAGATACAATTTTGCTCAAAAAATCAGCATGGCACTGTGCGCACAAAGCAAGAAGAGCACGATCGCTGTTCAATAAAACCGTTCCAATTTAGAGTCCGCCATTGAGCTGGCCCATTATTCTGATCAATGGCATTCAACATCGCCCGCTGCGTCAGCGCGCCATCCAACTGACAGTCCATCCTAAGATTCCTCAGGCCCATCGCAACCCGGACAAATTCCTACACGCACACCCACCAGTTTTGACCACCAATCGACACGCCGTACATGTCTCCGTCTCCCTAGCCTCCTCCAACAAAGCAAACAAGCTTATTCGGATAGCACCCAACTGGCTCACGGCGGGCGACATCGGACATGACGTCTGGTACCCAATCAGCAATACGCAGCAAGACGGGCGAGAACGACATTACCGTTGCCTGCTGGGATGGGAGCAGCTAGTACGGCCGCAGCAGAGAGAAAGGCAAGGAACGCGATTTTAGGAAGATGCATTGTGTGCCCTGTTTCGGAATCTTAAGGTTGTTTCTGCAGAGATAAAGATGTAAGCTGCGGCCCTCTTGTATCTGGAAGGGAGGAAAATACCCTTGAAAAGTGTTGAGCTTTCCTGTCTGTGCAATAAATCGCTCCTACGATATTTCCCAGGCTGCCGTGATTTTGGATTTCGTAGGAATGCCAAGTGCTCCCTTCTCAAGTAGAACCGCAAGTGTGAAATCTTTGGCTCGACGAGTGAATAGCAGGGACGGTTTGCTCAGGCGAGTTGGCCTTCATATATGGTGGATCGCAGATCGATATGAAGAGGCAAGAAGGGCACGTGAGCGTCAGCGTAAGCGTAAATTGGGGGTGGTCAGACGAGCGAAACGTGAGCGTAAGCAGCTCGTGTCAGATTCCACACATCCATTACCGAGAGAAGAAACACATTCACTACTAAGGAATCTAGACCTGAGTTATCGTGGTACAAGCTGCTGTGGTGGGGTTATCTTCCAAGTCTTTCCAGAAAAAGGACCACGCATTGTATCATCGTGGTGAAGATGCCCGTTTAATAATAAAATATATTCATGGTACAACAATGCCGTTTGCTTTCTTTCTTACAGAACGAGCAAAGTATTTCTTTACCTCGTGGGCACAAAAATGGGAGGAAAAGCCATAAGCTCGAAAGCTCGAGACCAGTAAGCAGCCCACCCATCACCCTCAAGATTTCCATCTCCTCCCACCAACCAACACGACAAATCTGCAGAAACCCGAGTATGATTTTCGACCAATCCAGAAAGAGCACCACCTGCCGAACTTTCCAACTACTGGTGGTGGCGCAAGAAAGCAACAGGGCGGTACGCTCCACGCCTCTCAAAGTCTCCAGTGTGGTAAGCCGCATGAAGAACCTCCGCCAAACGGATGTTGAACATCTCGCTCGCTCGCTCCATCGCTGGTAAAGTCGCGCTGTGTACATAATGTAATATTGAAGAGGAGGTTGAGTGTATTGGTGCACAATACGTAACTTTTTCATCTTTCGCCAGCCCACGGGCAAGAATCGGCCGTGCATCGAGGTCCCTCTTCCTCCATGAGTTTCAACATTCGGAGAACAATGAAGGGTAAGCATCTGCAACAATTGTCCCTCTACTTCCGGAGGCTAGCTGCAACCCCAAGTGAGGAAGACGTTTAAAACTCCGGAACCGGGGTGAAGGAAGGTTCACGTCTTATTCCTCTTTCCTCGTACATCATGCCGATAATCCCCAGCGCATGCCCGTTCGCCCCACTCAAACAGGATGGTCTACCCGGCCTAATGATCGTTTTAACGGCATCGATTACAACCAGAGCACGGCTGTCGGATATTAGGTATCATAATCCAGTTTAATCTCTTACGACCTGCTCTTGCATAGTGCAGATTCACACTACTAGACAAAGATAAAATTGCATTAACCCCCTGCTCATTACAGCGACACATTGTTGGCCCATGTTCCCACAAGGGATTCTACGCTGGCAAGAGTTGCGCTTTACGGGAAGGCTTTTGAGGGGGACGAGCTCTGCGGTAATGACTGGTGTATATTACAATATAAACGGCAGAGGCTCCTATATCGAAGCTTTAGCATTCAAGCGATTTGTAGGCAAAAAGTCTACACCACGGCGAATGTTAAGCCAAAGGACATAGTCTCCATCATTACCATGTGCAAATGCCGTGCAGAACGCAAACACAACAGACCACCATGCATGCGGAAACCCTATGCGAAACTTTTCAACCCTCCCTATCATAACACTCCTTTGGCTTTTCCTTCCTTTTCTTTTCTACCTCAACCCTGCCGCAATACTTCCCATTCCCTTTGGAGCGCTCTCGATTTCCGCGCCCTAGCATTTACAGCCCCAACAGCGCCGCAGCCCCAGGCTCACTGCACACATAAACAACCTCATGCGCATCCGTAAACCCATTGAACCTCGTAGCCGAGCACTTCGTATAAGCACCCATATCCTCAAAGTAGAGCCAATCGCCCACATCCAGCACTTCGGCGAACGTGCAGCTCTCGGCGATGCAGTCAATGCCATCGCATGTAGGGCCCCAGATAGAATACTCTTTTGGGACGACACCCGCATCAAGTTCACAGGCATTGTTCTTGTCATGTAGGAGGCGGTCGCCGCATTTCAGGATCCGCGGAACGGGGTGCTGGTGGTCGAACATGATGCTTGAGAAGTTGCCGTAGACGCCGTCGTTCAGATAGAGCATGTAGGACGTGGTGCGGAGTTCTGGATCTTCGACTGTGCGACGAGCGATGACGTTGCATGCGATTGTAAAGGCTTTGGATACATAGTAACGGCCTGGCTCTCCGATGATGCGGATGTGCGGCGGAAAGTACTCGTCGAGAGCTTCAGAAAGGACGGCAGCCATCTGTTCGAATGTTTCGCTAACAAACCCGCCTCCTACATCTAGTGTGTGCATGGCGAAGCCCACTTCGGTAGCCTGGTCGAAGACGAACCGAGCGTCTTGGACGGCCTTGAGGAATGCTTGGGGGTCGGAGGCGCCTGATCCGACGTGAAATGCGACACCAACGACGTTGAGATCCAAGTCTTTAGCCAGATCCAGAAGCCCCTTAGTATCTTCGAGCGAAGCACCGAACTTCAAGCTCAGCCGGCACAAACTGGCCGAGTCATCGGTAAGGATTCGCAGGAATAGTTCCGCGTCCGGGAACAGTTGCTTCGTCTTGTACAGCTCGTCCGCATTGTCAAATGTCATCTGCTTGACGCCCGCTTTTGCTGCGTAACGGACGTACGACTTGGTCTTGCAAGGTTGGGCGTAGATAATGCGACACGGGTCCACGCCCATCTTGAGCACCTGCTCAATCTCTGCCTTCGAGGCACAATCGAATCCTGTACCGAGTGCCGCAAGCAAACGTAGAACTTGGGGGTCGGGGTTGCATTTTACCGCTATAGGAAGTCAGCGTATTCTCAGTTACGCTCTCTGAGATAGGATGACCTACCGTAGTGCGGCTTGACTCTCTTCAGGTTCGACTTCCATCTCATATGCTGGCGATAAACCTCTCCCATGTCCGCCACAAAGAACGCATCTTCCTCTCCCGCCTCGCAAGTATTCTCATCAATGCCGGCAACTCTTTTGTCCAAGGCCTCGCCAATCAGGCTCTTTGCTAATTCTTCTGAATCTCCATGGTTATTGTATTCGGTAAACGCATGCGTTCCCGATAAAGTAGTCGTCAAAGAGACCGGTGCATATTGTTCTTCAATAATGCTAATAGCCGATGGTGCCATAACCATGCAGAACAGTCTGCTACGTTTGTAGTATGTAAAGTGTGTTTTGTTGTACCGGAGGTCCTGTTAAGGAGGTTTAAAAGGCTCGAGGCCTAAAACGATGTGTTGGCGAGGCCTCCCCGACTCTTCCTCCTGAAGAGGAAGAAGCCCAGAGATCGTCCTATGCGGCAGCTGAAGTGGGATCGACTCTGGAGGGGAGGTTTGGTGCAAACTGAACACTGCGCTCTCGAGGTCGGACTTAGGATCGACCAGCAGGGGGTGGCAAGTTATTGAGAATGTCTCGGTGAGGGCGAAGGGATGCAGATTGAATTGTGACTCGTTCTACGACCGTCGGGGCCGTGGTGAGGTTGTTCCCTTTGAGAAGACCAAAGGCAGTCTTTGGAAAGGAGCAAGCAGTTGAGCGTCCGGAATTATCGTCGGCTGGAGGTGCAATGTCGGAGAGGAACGAAGGTGGGGGAAGGATTTATTTGGTTGCAGAGTAGCGTCTGTGTAAGAAGCTGACAAATGCCGCTTCTGGAAAGAGGGTGGCAAGTGTTTGTGACTATTCACAAGTATGTAGAAGTGAGAGGAGTGAATGTTCAGCAAAGTGTGGGCTGTGTGCTTTTAAATTTGAGCGGTGGTGCGTCGCTCAGTGTCGAAACGTCACTTTTGCCTGGGGCGGGCTTGGGAAAAATTTACCGAAGCAAAAAAATAGTGCCGCACTCCGTCACCAATTGTGCTAGACGGTTCTCTTCATCCACCAAACGGAGGATTGTGATCCTAATTAATATTCTTTATACAGCCATTGAGCTCCGCAGTTATTGCACTATGCTTTTAAATCTGAAGAGAAGTCTATAATTCATCAAGATACATACTTCGTCCGTCAGACATCCCCGGTCTCCTCACGCCAAAGCCACGAACAACAAGGTATCTGCATACGCCGAATTTGGACGCCTCAGTAAGTAAGAGTCAACCTGACAGTAAGATGCACCAAAATTCAGCGAACGTGAACGCTCAAATCGTTATACACAACCCACATTTCACCCTTCCCACGCGCCGAGTGATGCAGTCATTGATGTCGGCATAACGCATCTGAAGTCTCTATCGTGTACTGGACTTCTGGTGATATTTTTGGACGCCGCCCCTGAAGCATAGATGCTCCATCCCTGCCCTCCGTCTAACCGCGTCATTTCGTAGATTTGGATGAAAGAGTATTTGAAAGCTTCTTGAAGACGACAAAATATAGAACCTTGACCAATAGTGAATTGAGCAGGACCCCCTTGTACAAAGCTACTGTCCTTGACCGCCCAGTTGGCTCTTCAGCGACGTCACTTCATCTTGCAAACGGGCAATTCGAGCTTCATATTCACGCTCCTGGCTCTTCACATCATCTTGAAGCCGATGGAACATGGTCTCAAGATTCCTCACATAAGCCCAAATGTCCCCTCCGCCGACGCCAGACAGCAGTTCCCGCATACTGCCGCCACTGCTGTGGCCTTGACTAGAACTACTACCGTGATTCGAGGCAGTTCCATAAGGTTGCTGGGAGAGCATGCTTGGGGGCAGCGGAGCCCCCGGTGGCGGCGGTGGAGGTGGCAGTGCTGAACCTTTGCTGCTCGGTTGCTGCATATTGGCCGCAGGCACAACGTGCCTTGGATCATGATGAGGTCCAAGACTAGTCACGGAGGGCAGGTGGTGACCATTGGCGCTTGGCCCGGGTGGAGGAAGGCTGCCCATGGGCGGAGTGCCGCGGCCCATACCTCGACCATACTGCTGCTGTTGAAATTGCTGGGTGAAGCTGGGAGAACGCCGGCGCAAGTTAGGCCTCTCTGGTGCGCCATGGCGTTGAGCGTCAATTTGACCCGGTGAAAGCGGCTTCGGACTTTCTGTCATTAAGCCTTGCGCATATAAGGATGGGGCGCTGCTTGTGAAGTTGATGGATGACACACTCGACCCAGGAGCTTTAGGACTTAAATTGTTGGACACGTCCCCTGGTGCAGTAGACGCGCTGAAGCCGCCAAAATTGGAGTTTGGTAGCTGCAGTCTACGACCAGAATTGGTAAGTGCATGATTAGGTCCTATGGGAGGATACGTCGTCGAATGCTGCCTGTAAGTTGCTGGCAATCGGTCGGTGCGAGAGTCCGCCGATCCTTTGTGACGTTTTCTATTTGGCTCGCTCAGTCTCCGCTCGCGACCGCCGGCCTCTTGTTCGTCGTCATCCGGTGTGTCCTCACCGGGCTCTGCATATATGACGCCTTCCATACTTTCATCGCCAGGATCGCCTCTTCCGTCGTAGTCCTCGTCACCTACACTCCCTCTTCTGCCCGCACAACCTCCCTGGCCCTTGTTGTGTCTAGCCAGTGCATCCCCTCTGGCAAAACGACGACCGCATTTATCGCAGACATGGGGCCTCTCACCAGTATGCAACTTGGTATGACGCTTTAAATCATGCAAACGGCGGAATCTGGCATTGCAAGTTTGACAGACATATGGCTTCTCTTGGCTGTGGGTAAGCAGATGGCTTTTAAGGTTGTGATGACGAGTAAAGTCTGTAGAACAGTAAGGGCATTTGTGTTTCTTAGCATTAGGTGATGATCGAGGGCTATCACGGCCGTAGCCGGCTGAAGGTAAGCTCATACCTCGTGACGGTCCATGTGGGTGGTCCTCTGGCGGTAGTGGACCGGGAAAAGTTAAAGCGCGATTGGAGTTTCCTTCTTCTGTGCGTTCCTCAGTTGGAGTACCCAGCGCGCCGACTGCGCTGATCTCGTTGGCGGTAACGGTAGCGGCAGTCGTGCCTTCATTGCTCCCATAACTCGACAAGCTTACGGGGCTGGTTTGAGCGCTGTCTACATTTCTCGAATCCGATACTGTGATCGACTTGGCGACCGTAGCCATCGGCTCACTCAAGGTTGTTACAGCAGCAGGCGTTTCTCTAGCTTTGCTCGTCCCTGTGTTGCTTACGCCCATGAGGGCACTGAGCGCAGCTACCGCTGGATTGGGACTTGTCTGCCTAGCCTCTTCCAATGTTCTTTCCTCCCTCAACAGTCGCTCATCCGCCAAAGCAGCGGCGCCCGTTAGCGGTTGCAGCTGCGTTTGTGGGCTGTATTTGAAAGAAGTGTTTGGGCCTAATGGTGAGGCCTTCAATGCAGCATGAGCTGTTATAGCTAGGGCTGGATTGCCGGGTGTCTTAGGTAATGAGCTGGGCGAGAGAGATTGCCGGGTTCTTGCTGTCTGGGGTCGTGAATGTTTCAAGTTTGGAGCCGTGGACGCCGGAATGGGTGTCGGCGCAATACGGTCAATATCGATGGACGGCACTGCCGAGGCCATAGAGTGTTTTGTCGGATTTAATTGCTGCGAAGGAGTGTGGAGGATTAGACTGAGCGCAATCAAGTCAGCACTGGTAGGCACCATCACCACCTGAGATCTACGGCTTTTCCGCGTGTACCCTTAGGCTTGTGTGTGACAGTGTAAGGGGGACCGCTCACGTTTACAAATAATGAAAGGCTCCGGCGCACAACAGACTACCGTCCAAGTGAATAGCGACACTTGCCGCCTGAACGCTTGCAGTCTGCTAGATGCGGCGCATACTGCACCGGCGTTGACTTCTTTGGCACGGCGATCAACGCAATATTGTCTGGCACCGGGTAGAGGATAGCGACCGGAAAGCAGATGTCCAGGTTGCGGTCTGGTACGTTGTGGTCAAGCTGTCTGCAACCCAGTCGAAGCAACTGTTTCCGCACGAAATTCAGAGTGTCAGAGCAAGGTGTACTGTTGCTCAGCCTCGTATGCCGTTCGCGAACCTTGAAGGATCGGGGCTGACAGCGCAAAGCTGAATGACGTGCAGCAGAAGATCGAAGCTGAATCAGCTCCTCTGCGGCTGTGTTGCAAGGTGAAGAAGTACAGTAGTATGTAGTATTGGTGGTTCGCCGTTCAGGTTCAGCTTTCAAACCCCGATGACGAGAGTTGATGTGGCTGAAATTGTCCCCTCAAACGCCTTGCTGTGTTGAGTTTCTCGCTAAAGCCTTCACCATCCTAGGAAACGTACCTTACCTTACCAAGCTTAGAGCGAACCTATTAAGGTAGCATTACACCTCAGTGTCTTCCAAGCTTAAGTTGTGGGCTCCGTATTCGCTTGCGTCAATAATCTATCCTATAACAGAGCTGTTATAGGCAAGGGCAGCAATGATTTACAGTCTAAAAAGGTCTCAGGCAGGCAAAGTCATTCAGCTTTATAATTATGACATAATGGGCCACCAAGGAATAGTGCCGTATTGACTCGCATACCTAGTTCTGGGTCCATCACTTCGAAGGGCAAGAATTCTTCAAATATGACCTGACCTTGCGTTACCGGTTGGAAAAGGTTTCAACGGCAACCTCGGCCAGCAAAAAGGTTCCTCTGCCATCCGCAGTAACTTGTTGAAAGTGGGGACAGCCGCAAGCAGGGCGAAGGGCGTGCGCCTCATCGCAAACTGTGGGGCTCGGCGGCTTCACGTCATTGCCTGATGGAGACACTCTTTACGATTCTAGAGCACAGTTCGTCTGCATTGAGAAATCCTTCTAGGATGCGTCGTCAAAGGCGAAGCACCAGATCCTTGAGCAAGGAGCTTACCTCCTTGTCGCTGGCGGAGACGCAGTTTCAAGCTCCATCCAGTACAGCCCTTTGCTATGGGGAGACTCGGAAACCGAACATCTGCCTAAAGTGTTCGACTGGTCCAGTTTTCGACGGTTGCTCTAGCGGGCGACAGCCATTTCCGCACTGCCTTCCTTAACGGTCGCCACGACGTACGATCGTCCGTAACTTTGCCATGTTTTCAGTTAGACTGCCAAGCGCAGATTTACCCACCAGGGCTTGAAAACCGGTTTCATATCCATGAACGTCCAGCTTACGTTGCTCAGTCCTCATCCAGTTGCCATTCTTGGCTGAGCGTTATGAGAGTGACGAGCATGTCAGGGACGATCTTTCGCGCTGATTGTGCTGTATCGAATGGATTGTCACGCTTTACCTAAAAGTAACAGCTGCCGCATTCGAGTGCGAACATGTCAGGTCTGCGACCAGATACATTTGACCAGTGAACGGTCGAAGAGAACCAGCTAAAGGTAGAAGTAAACTATGCAATCGCACATACACGAATACACGAAATTATCACGTGGCGACTGGCAAAAAGTCACGCAAACAATCCTACCTAGGTTTGCGTGTTGAAACCTTGACTATACGTGCGTTGTGGGTGCTTCGAGGCTGTGGAGCTTCGGCCGCTGTGGACCGTCGAGTTGTCCGTTTCAGTTCTTGGTGTTTCACCTGGAGCCTCATCGATGTCTTCCTCGTCATTATTGGCCTGTGCAGCTTCCGCTTCTAGAGCGCTCATCCTCAGAATGAACTCTTTTCTCAGCTCTTTCAACCAAGCCGACAAGGCTCTATCGTCCAGCTGGCCCTGTTGTGCCTGCAAAAGATGCTCCTTTAGACTGAGTACTAGTCTTCCTCGTTTCGCCAGTAGGACCGCCTGTGATGTCTGTTTCTTCCTCTTCATGCGTTGATCAAGCTCATTGGCAACAAACGCAGCGCGCTCTAGCACCTGAGGCGGAAACGGCATTAGACGAGCAAGGGCCAGGCCATAATGTTTCTCCTGAACAACGCCTCCGGCAATCCTGTAAAGCATTGTCATCTCGGTAGGGGTCATCTCTACTGACATGTGCAGATTGACGACGCCATTACGCTCTGCCATAATAGTTGCGAGATCTCGAAAGTGCGTTGCGAACCATATCAGGGCTCTGCTGCTGACAAGCGCTTCTGCTATGGCTATTGCGATAGCCAGCCCGTCCTGCGTGCTGGTACCGCGGCCTAGTTCGTCGATAATGGCAATACTGCGCCTATCAACGTTGCGAAGTATGAAGGCTGTCTCCCGCATCTCAGCCGCGAAGGTTGATACGTTGGCTTCGATGCTGTCGTCGACAGAAACTCTAGCAAACAGCTGATGTTTGATTGGAAATTCTGCGTACTCTGCAGGCACGAAGCTACCAATTTGGGCCATAACTGCCATCAGAGCAATCATGCGGATGTACGTGCTCTTGCCGCTCATGTTGCAACCAGTGATTATCTGGAAGCGACTCTGCTGTGTCGTATAGACGTCGTTTGGGATGAACTTGGTTGCGTGAGCTTTCTCTCGGATCGGGTGACGCCCAGCTTTGATTGCCAGAGTATCGCTAAGTCTGGGTCGCACATAATCTTGGCTCGTAACAAGCTGCGCGAAGGAACTAATCTGCTCTCACATTAGAGGCCACCGTGCACATGAAAAGCTATGGATTCTACCATATCAAGCATCGCAACACCCTCGCAGATTTTGAACAGGGTTGGTAAATGGCCTCGTAAATCTACAATGAGGTCTTGTACTGCCTTGTCGCCTGTAGAGTTCAGATGAGCCTTCGGCATCCCCAGGCCAGTGTTTGCACTTACTCATCAGTAGTACTTCGTTATGCGAATCCGAGATCTGTGGCATCGATGAGCACTACTGAACGCGTTGCCACGTCACAAATGCCTGCCTTCTGATTGCGCTTCGCTAGCTCTAAGGTCTGACATTCAATCATTCCTTTCTTCTTGAACACGTTCGTAAACACTGGAGGAAGGGGACGGTCTTCGAGTTCTGAGGCTGCTAAGCGGATGTAGAATTGGCGCACATTGTCGAACTTGAGCTCCAAGGGCAACTCATGGGTCTCTGCTCGGTTTGGCATCAGCCGTAGGCAAATGGGACAGGATCTAGTTTAGTGCGTACGACTGAGCTCCGAGATATGCTGATATACGTCTGCTGTCGCTTCTTTGTATGTCTGCCTCGCAACGTCCAGAAGTCCGTTCACCCCCGACTAAATGTTGGGAAGTCTTGTTAAAAGAATCCACGCGGACTTTGGTAACAAAGCGCACCTTGACCGCGTAGGTCCTTTGATTTCTCAGGTCCAAGGGCTGAAACGAGAAAGTGGTATCTTCATTGATGACGTTGTCTATAAGCTCTTGTATAGGCACGGTGCTGTCTGAAGCACAGAACTATGTTAAAGTCAGTCATGATGGTGCTGTTAGCCGCGGAGAAGCGGACTCCCTGGATTTCCTTCAGCATATCGCTTTGCACTCCGGTCAAGGCTTCGTGAATTGCCGGAACCATGTTGACGAACTGTTTTAGCATGATCACATTATTGACTGCTTGCTCTGTAACTTTGACGGATGGATTGGTCGGAACTAGAATTAGCTGTGTTCTCACTGAGCATTCGATCCTGCTAATGCCATATTAGTACTAACCGAAGTCAAGGTCTTGTCGGCGTCAAGGAATGCCTTGAGCGCTAGGCACTACATTAGTATACGCAACCCACATGGATGATCTCAGAACCTGCCTTGTTTTGTTGCGAAGAACATCTCTTCCTTCGTTGTTAGCTCTTCAAGCGCATCATATCGAGCAGTGATCGTTTCGGCAGTTGTCAAGGGTTGGAGGATGTTGCTTCTTAGGAGTCTTGAACCCATAGGGGTGGAACATTCATTGAGAAGCCCAAATAGACAGTCCTTCGACTTCGGATTTTGCAGATTCTGAATAAGCTCTAGCGAGCGAATGGTGGCAACATCTATCATCATAGATCCTTCAGCTGATTCATACTTGATTCGAAGTGAATGAAACGAAAACGTGGTTGAAAGACTGCACTCCACGTATTTGAGAACCTGGAGATATTCAGAGATCAGAAGACGCAGATGGTTGCAACACCCACTGCAGCAATGCAACAAACTGCAAAGTAGTTTCCTGAGATAGATATCTTCAAAGCTTCCATATCATCAGTAACTGCGAGCTGTTGAATGTATTCTAATCCAGTAGTCTCAGCCCAGTAACGACGATCGAGCAGACGAATATTGCAGTTTAGTTCAAGCAGATTTTCTTCAATGATCGAAAACAACTTAGATTTGGGATCAGCAGCTGTAGAGACAATCAAGATCTCTGACGGTGCAAAGATAAAAAGCTTATGCATCGTTCGGACATAAGTTTGACTGTCACATATCTGACACAAAACGGCTTCACTTGCATCCAGGTTGAGAAATGCCAAGCCAACAGTTGGGGACACGCCGCGGGACTCGCTGACAGCGCAGATGAGACGTTGATCATGCACATTTGATGCACGTGTCCCAGGCCTTGCGCGGCTACGGCCTGTTCGGGGTCGAGATGTGGTAGTGGTCTCACCATGCCATGAAGGATAAGTGGTGCTGGCGGAGGTCGAAGTCTGGGTACTTCTTTTGTTAGAGGTCATCACGTTAGTCAGCCTGCAGGATTAGTTGCAAGCAAAGCATAGGCCTTTCAGTTGCCTCTGATATGCAGTGGTAGCCGCAAATGTTAACGGTGGAGTCTCAGTCAGCGCTGAAGATTCGATGGTCAAGGCGATTACTGATTACGGTGCGCTGCAGGTGTGCAAAGTGCTACCACCTACGGCGCGCTATGTGACTTCTGACGCAATCAACGCGCCCGAACTTTTTGGCGCGCGTCGAGGAAGGTTGTCTAAGACAGCTGGTAGCTTGAGAGCACGATTTACCACCGTCCTCGCTGATTCAACTCCAAGATGGTAGGTTCACGTTCGACCACTTGGAGGCAGTAGCTGACATATTCTAGTCGTATCAGAACCCTACACAGATTTTCGCGGAAGACGTCACCGAAGAAAAGGGCGAAAATGCACGGCTTTCAGCTTTCGTCGGTGCGATAGCCGTGGGAGACTTAGTGAAGAGTACGCTTGGGCCCAAGGGCATGGACAAGATCTTGCAGTCAGCGTGCGTGGTGGAGTGACGTCTAGTACCTTGCGACAAAGCTAAGAAGATTTTAGGTCAACGGGAGAGATAATGGTGACAAACGATGGTGCTACTATTCTCAAGTCTATAGCATTGGACAACGCTGCCGCCAAGGTACTAGTCAATATCTCAAAGGTTCAGGACGACGAAGTAGGAGATGGGACGACGTCAGTTACGGTGCTTGCGGCCGAGCTGCTTCGGGAAGCCGAAAAACTGGTGGACCGCAAGATACACCCACAAACTATCATTGAGGGATATCGTATAGCAAGTAGCGCTGCACTGAAAGCGCTGGAGAACTCGGCAGTGGATCACAGCCATGACAAAGAGGCGTTCCGGAAAGATTTGGTAGCGATTGCGCAAACAACGTTGAGCTCGAAGGTGTTAAGCCAGGACCGGGATCACTTCGCGAATCTTGCGGTGGATGCTGTCCTCAGAATGCAAGGGTCAACCGACTTGAGTCACATACAGATCATTAAGAAAGCGGGCGGAAAGCTGAAGGATTCGTATCTGGACGAAGGCTTCATACTGGACAAGAAGTTCGGAGTTAATCAACCAAAACGAATTGAGAATGCGAAGATTCTGGTGGCAAACACTGCGATGGATACAGACAAAATCAAGATATTTGGTGCAAGGGTGAAAGTTGATTCAACTGGGAAATTAGCCGAGCTGGAAAAAGCCGAAAGGGAGAAAATGAAGCTGAAGGTCGAGCGGATAAAGGCACATGGTATCAACTGCTTCGTCAACCGGCAACTCATTTACAACTGGCCAGAACAGCTGTTTGCCGATGCAGGCATTTGTTCAATCGAACACGCAGACTTTGACGGTGTTGAGCGGCTGGCATTGGTTACTGGAGGCGAGATCACCTCGACGTTTGATCATCCGGAAAATGTTAAGCTCGGCCACTGCGACTTGATTGAGGAGGTCATTATCGGGGAAGACACGCTGATAAGGTTCTCTGGGGTCGCCGCAGGAAAAGCATGTACTATCGTGCTGCGGGGAGCAACCGAGCAGCTGCTGGACGAAGCCGAACGATCGATACATGATGCACTCGCGGTTCTGTCTCAGACCGTCAAAGAACCTAAAACCACACTAGGAGGCGGCTGTGCAGAGATGGTTATGGCGAAGGCAGTAGACCAGGCCGCGCACAATGTGGTAGGGAAGAGGGCAATAGCTGTCGACTCTTTCGCCAAGGCACTGCGGCAGTTGCCAACCATCTTGGCCGACAACGCTGGCTTCGACTCTAGCGACCTGGTTTCAAGGTTACGGTCATCGGTCTACTCTGGCATGACGAACTCAGGGCTTGATCTCCTGACGCCTGGAGGTGGAATTGCAGATATGAGGGAACTTGGAGTGATTGAAAGCTACAAGCTGAAAAGAGCGGTGGTGTCGTCAGCCTCTGAAGCTGCAGAGGTCAGTATTGTCATCTCAGCAGTATAGAATTTGTTAGCTAATAGTCCTGAAGCTACTGTTACGGGTGGATAACATCATCAGAAGTGCGCCGCGGAGGAGAGATAGGATGTGAATAACCTCTCAGAAGTGGTCTCAGGCCAGTATAACGACTTTCGGCGTAAATACTATCGAAGAACTCCATATCCATGAGATAAGCCTGGAGTTTTGGACCAAGGAGATGCACATATGTATGGAAGAAAGAGCACCTGCGTCCAATCTACGAGGCCTGAGCTGGATTACTTAAACAGGTGATGGTGTGCTACTCGTCGGACGTGACGTAAAAGAGGAGTTCAGGACTAGACAGACTTGTGATGTCGGAAATACCACTTAGTCTACTCGTCGGCCATCCGATACATCTCCTTCGTAATCTCAGGATTTCTCTCGCTGGTATGTAGACCGTGGAGTAATTCATGTTATGCTTCTTGTCAAAACCAGTCAAAATTGCAGGAGAGCAGCAGCTTATAATTGTGGCAGGTCAAACCAGGGACTGCTCGCACAAAGCGCAGTGTGACCGGAGTGCTTTTCTGCTGCCTTTGACTTCTGTGCATTTATAGACCTGTCTACAATATCTGCCATGTTACCCCTTTTGTTCCATCGAGTTTTCCCACCCAAAACCCTTGCGCAAATATCATTCTAGGTTTTCACCTGCTCCAGTCATGTATCGTCCAAGGGTCAGTGCAAAAAATCACGGCTAGCTCTCTTCAAGGCGAGTCTTCGACCTCCTGGGGACTTCCTCATCGTGGACATGGGCTGCGGTAGTCAAATGATTGCTGTATGCTTTCCACGCTTCGAAGAACGTTTATTGTAGAAGGCTGTTTCATCAACTATAAGCGAACCCCAGAGCTCAATCTAGCCGTGACTTTTAACACCGACCCTCGGTCTCTCGGATAAAAATGTTTTCGTTGTCGCTAAGCGCCCGCGGCTAATCTTACAGTAAGCGCCGATCCGAAACAAATCAACCCGAACGGGGCACAGCCGTTCCAGCTCGCACCTCCCTTAGGCACCCACATTCTTCTACTATCCAGGATTAAGCTTCCAAAAGTGCCTTCCTACACTCCTTTTGAGCAGGGCCTACATTCCTACTCAAAAGCGGACTGATGTCGGCTTCTGCTTCTGGTCTTCAGCATGCCTGGGGCGACACCAGCAAGCAATGCCACCAAACGCAACGCTTTGATGACGAATTGGTTGACCTTCTTCCTATTCTCAATATGCACCGCGGCGGCTCTGCAGCAGCCAAACCCGGAACTACCTACAGACAGAAGACATAACTCGCAAGGGAAACAACAGTCGGCGGTGGATAAGTCATCACGCAGTAGAGGACTGCATGAGTCTTTCCTCGACAGCATACAAAGACCATTTAAGTCTACCGACACGGAAACAACAAGATACTCTTCAAATGAGCGCGCTATAGCAACTTGGGCTCCGACGGCACCTCTCAAGACCGTTGTCCGAGCACCTCCTGCCGTCACCACTGGGCTCTCTAGTGGTCTTTCTTCGCGACAATTGGCGCGGTCCTTGCAGGATTGGGAAGTTGAGGACTTTGTCCTACTAGCGACCGTTGATGGAGCTGTCTATGCCACCGATAGAAACGATGGAACCGTTCGATGGACGTTTCAGGTGGATAGACCAATGGTGGAAACAACATATCATGAAAGAAACACAACAAGGCCTGGCGGAGAGGGTGAAGGTGATGGAAGCGACGCATTGGTAGATGACTTCCTCTGGATTGTAGAACCAAGTCAAGATGGGCACATCTACATTTACAGGCCAGGGACAGACACGGGTCTACAGAGCTTGGGAATGACAGTGAGACAGCTGGCGGAAGAGTATGCACCTTATGCAAGCGAGTATCCTAGTGTTGTCTACACTGCAGAGAAGAAAAATGTCCTGTTTACTTTGGACGCCTCCAATGGCAACATACTGCAAAACTTTCGCCTTGGGGGATCATTTGCAGGAGATGATCGAAGCTGTAGGCGTGCAACTAGACTTGCAGGCATGGAAGATGAAGAATGCCAGCTCCTGAGAACGCTAACGCTCGCTCGAACGGACTACGCGATTGGGATACAAAGCAGAAGTACCGGCGAGCCTATCTGCACAATCAGATATTTTGAGTGGACAATGAACAACAAGGACAAGGATCTGCAAAGTCAACATCTACGCTCAAAAGACAACCGTTATATATATAACAGCTTCGATGGCTCTATAGCAGCGCTCGATCACGAAAAGGGGCCCAAGTCCGAAGGTCCCGTGTACACCCAGAAGTTTTCTTCGCCGGTTGTCCAGATATTCGACGTTGCACGGCAGTCTGATGCCTCCTCTACGGAAGCTCCGTTAGTGCTGCTCTCTCAACCGGCCAGGCCATTGGTGGATACAAAATCTGACAATGTCTTTGTGAATTGCACCGAGAGCGGAAGCTGGTATGCACTCTCGGAACAGTCATATCCTTTGGTCACATCTGGAGCGTCACGAGCGCAATTCTACTCAACCCACTGGCCTCACAGCATGCTCGATTGGCAGAGCGCTAATCTCGCCGAACAGCGAAGCGTATTTGCGGGCGTGCATTCGCTTACTCTTCATCATCGTAACCACAAGGATGTTCTTGCTTTGCCCGCCCCTTCGGAACCTCTGCTCGTCGCCGAGGGTAAAGTGCTACCCTCACCTGATCTCGATGATGCGGATAGTCCAATCGCCAATGCTCCGTCTGCAAACGCAGCATCCTTCCCATACTACGTCACATTAGGCGCGGTTTTCCTAGCCTTTGTCTACTTCTTTTCGTCGTCCCTTAGGCAGACAGTTTCCGGCCAGATGCGAGATGTAAACAGCTGGCTAGGCCTCACTGAGTCTGCCAAGCGATTAAGAACAACGGAAGGGACAGAGATAAATGCGAATGGCACCGCTGCGGAAGATCAGATGGCAGCTCATGATGGCCGGAAATTTGTCAGATTCGCCGAGGTCGCAGAGAGTCCAATCGTAATACCAATACCTACAGAGGATGAAGCCCCAGAACAGGAAACATCAGTGTTGCCAGGTAGTGTCTCGCCAGGCAACATCGAACCCACTTTGCCGGCGTCTGGGTTAGGGATAGGCAATGTGCTACCTGATGCCATCCGTGAGCTAAATCTGGATGGGACGGACGACGTAACCTCACCGAAGCCAAAGAAGAAGGCACATAGAGGACAACGAGGAGGACGCAAGCTCAAGAAGGCGAGAAGCAATTCGAATGGCGAGGACAATGAAGCCATAGATAATATCGGTAGGTCCATCTATTAAGTTCGGTGTTCACTCTTGGCACCGTCAGGTCTGGGTTCAGAGACGATCATGCGGGGCGTTGCGGCGCTTCGACGGTCGGCAGCCTGCAGGGGCGATTACACGAAATATGATCATGACATAATATTATACTTTGAGTCGTATTTCGAAATGCTAACTCTCAACAGTAGCTGATGAGTCCGTAATGCTTGACACTGCTGTATTGGCAGGCCTCGATAATGTGACGGTGGACGGTCTACTCGACAATAACACAAAGAAGCCGTGGCTTAATATAAACAACCTCATCATCAAAACGGACCAGATTAGGGGCAGTGGCAGTGGCGGCACATTCGTTTTCGAAGGCCAATTCGAGGTACGCTAGCCCTCCTCATTTGGAAATGGTTTTGTTGAGTATGCATACTGGGAGGGGAATGGAGAAAAATCTGGCTATCCTTGCGCGGGCGGTTGTTATCTTTGCAGCAAGCTCAGGGGCTAACTTGCACAGGGCCGCGAGGTAGCTGTGAAGCGCATGCTTCCTCAGTTCTACGAAATGAAGAACCAGGAAGTGTCATTGCTACGCCAGAGCGAGGAGCACGACAATGTGATCCGGTATTACTGCGAACGGACTGACGCAAATTTTCTTTACATTGCTCTAGAACTTTGCCAAGCAAGCTTGTGGGACTTGTTTAAGGACGGCGAGAGGAACAAGGACTTACAGGCTGACTGGCAAGCATTTGTCACGGAGATCCTGAGTAATACTCAAAGAATGCTCTATCAACTTGCCGCTGGCCTTCATCACCTCCACAGCCTAAGGATCATACATCGGGACATCAAACCGCAGAATATCCTGATTGCGTTTCCCAAAAAGAGGAATAAACGTAGTACTATTAGGCTTGTCATCTCTGATTTCGGACTTTGTAAAACACTACCAGAAAATGCAAGTACGCTTATTGGCGCAACTGGAAACGCTGGCACACAGGGCTGGAAGGCGCCGGAGCTGATTCTTCATTCAACTAATGACGATAATAGCCAAAATTCTCACGGTCAGTCACTTCTGTTTCTTTCTTG
Organism: Lichenothelia convexa; assembly: GCA_021030975.1. NCBI lineage: Eukaryota > Fungi > Ascomycota > Dothideomycetes > Lichenotheliales > Lichenotheliaceae > Lichenothelia > Lichenothelia convexa. The sequence continues at coordinate 18,397 of JAGFMK010000066.1, read as the reverse complement.
CATTGAGCCGAAGTTGGCGCTTATATCTATTCCGGACCTCATGCTAATCAAACCGCAGCATCCAACGGTATCTCGACCGGATCGCTCAACGGCGATACGGCAGGCACTCAGGGTGTCAAGCGCGCTGTTGACATTTTCTCCCTTGGTTGTGTTTTCTTCTACATCGTGACTGGTGGCTGGCATCCATACGAAGACAAGGAAGGGTACATCGGCCTCCGTGAGCGCAATATTAAGAGAAACAAACCGGACCTAAGCCGCTTGAGCGGTTTCAGCGGTAATGACTCCGAGGAAGCTTTAGATCTCATTACATGGATGTTGGAATATCGACCCGAGCTAAGACCCACGGCCGAGCAAGTCATGCGTCATCCGTTTTTTTGGTCAACCGAGAAACGGCTCAACTTCTTGTGCGAGGTGTCCGATCACTGGGAGCATGAATGTCGAGACCCTCCCTCCCCCAACCTCCTCATGTTGGAACTTTGCAGCAAGACCGTGTTTGGTGACGGCGGCAAGCTCGACTTCCTTTCGAAACTTGATAAGAAATTCATCGACACGCTGGGCAAGCAGCGCAAGTACAACGCTGACAAGATGCTGGACCTCCTTCGGGCGCTACGAAACAAGAAGAATCATTACGCGGATATGCCGTTGGATGTCCAGCAGAAAGTCGGCCCGCTGCCAGAGGGTTATCTGACATACTGGACTAGCAGGTTTCCGGCGCTGTTGAGAATGTGCTATCATGTCGTTTTGGAGTGCAAGCTCCAGGACGAACCGAGGTTTAGGCCGTACTATCACCAGCGGAATGACTGGCAGTTGGAGCTGTGACGTGGTGTAGAAGTCGTTTACAAGTGTAAGTGTTGATGTTGCAAGCAACAATGATGTTTCGTGGGATTGCTTGTTTTTTGATACCCTTACATATGGAATGAATCGTGTCGGGGATTGCGTACCCAGCTCTGAAGGTGCGCACTTAAACTTGCGTTTCTTTGCTATGAGCTTCTAGTTTAGGAGCTTTATTAGACATTTCTGAATGATTCTATGAGCAATGGTTCAACCCGCAGTTTGCTGAAATTTTCGACCCAACGAAGCTGAATGTTAGAGAGCCTCACTCGAAGCCAATGTGCTTTCCGATATGTATTTGTTCAAAACTCGAAAAATTCCAAGCCTGGCGCTAGTTCCAGCTGCGTGATCCCGCACATGTTGGCGTTAGGTATTGCGTGTCTTCTTTAGCTTTTAAGGCAGGTAAGCCGATTCCTTTTGCAATGGACACGGAGTACTTCGCCATCAAGCATGGTGGCAGAAGTGGTGGGACGGTAATTCTATCGACCACACTGCCGTCAGCTCGACGAGATGCTGAGGCAACATAAATCTACAAGCCGGAAGACTGTTAATATGTAGAACATCGGTTAATAGATTCAGCTACAACTAAGTTATGTGGGCAAAACCCCTGGCAGCTCGCGAGGTCTGTTAATCTGCCTGACGTCAGGACGCCTACTCGGCTCCCTAGGTAATTTATTGAAGTACATCGAGAATTTCTCATTGCACTAAGGTAGTAACTCTGAGGACAGATTCAATGCCCACATTGCATACATCGTATGCAAGCGTCTTTCCGTGAGAAAGCCACACAAAAGCTTTCCAGTAACATTCCGTTCGTGTAGACGCGAAGATAGGGAAACCATTAAGTCAACCATTTCCATAAGAACTTACTTGTATACGGGTGAAACATGGCTGGCCCTCCGTTTCCGGCATTGAGACGAGTATCTGCTATCTAGAAAAATCAAGGATTAGAAGAAAAACTAACTGTACGATACAATATGGGTAAGAGGTATCTGGTCTAGCGTCCATAAGCAATCCAGTGCCATTGACTTTAAGTAACACAATGTTAACACCTTCTATACCAGACAAAGTCTACGCCGAAAACCCTGAAGACCCAACTTTCACCCCACAAGTGCCCATCCAGCCCCTACTCACCAGCCAACCTCCCACTCCTCGCAATAGCTCTCGAAGCCCAACTCCTCGCCCACTCAAAACCCACCACACAAAATCCTACCCGGGCATAAGCCCGCGCAACACAGCAAACACGCACGTAAACGAGACCATCCTAGTCACGGGCGGCGCCAGCATCATCGGCTACAGCATCGCTGTATCGTTCGCTCTCGCAGGCGCTGCTCGCGTTATCATTCTAGACAGCGACGTGGACGCTACGGAAAATGTTGCAGAACGCATCAGGCAAAGTAAAGATGTGGGTGCGGAGATTGTGCCGTATACTTTTGACGTGGGATCGTTGTCTGCCATCGACGCCGTATTTGCCCATCTCGATGAACGGGGTACTAGTATTGACATCCTGATCCTCAGTTCTTCATACGTAGCGCCTGCTTTGCGCACGTTCTCCGACGAAGACGAGGGAGGAGGTGGTGGTATCGAGGAGATAGCGAAGGCGTTCGACATCAACGTAAAAGCGCGAGCTTACTTGATACAGAAATTCCTCAACCGGACTTCATCGTCTGTGAATCAACGAGCGATCTTGAACATCGCTTCGGGTGTTGGTAGGTCGCCGCATGCTTATCAGAATGTTTATGAGAGCTCGATGTATGCGGCTGCGAGACTGTTTCAGGGGGTTACGGATGAGTTGAAGGGGGAGGTGCAGATGATCAATGTGCATGCTGGGATGGTGTTTAGTGAGGGAGTAGCGAGAGAGGATGGCTTGAGCAGGGAAAGTGGGATTCCGGGGCCTGAAGGGACGAGGCAGTGGGATGATGGTGACTAACGTCCTCTTGTTACGCTTGTATTGAAGTAGGGTTGACTGACATGATTAGATGAGCTCGTGGGCCATTTCTGTACATGGGCAGCATCTCCCCAGGCTGTCTTTCTGCATGGAAGATATGTGTGGGTCAATTGGGATGTTGATGAGCTGGAGAAACTCCGAGAAAGGCTTGACGAGGATCCGGAGCTTCTCAGACTTGGGGTGGTCGGAGGAAGGGAACTCCATGCTTATCCCAGCTGACCACGGAACAATACGGTGGAAGTCGTGACCGGGCACAACGCTCCAGCAATTGCCACAGTGGTGAGTATTTGGGGAGAGTTTGAGAGTGGGTACAGCGGTCGACTTCTAGCCGAGAAACTCCTGGCTGCAGGTCGAATAGTCCGCCTGCTGGACATTGTTTGGCGGAGGGGCCACCTGGACTCAAGTGTCTTGGCTATTGTGTCGCCTTGCTTTGCCAGAAGCGTTGGTTGGAGCCCGCCGTCAGGATCTCTATAGAGAAATGTGTTAATCCAAAAGGGCATTGCGAGGCTGAAAGAACGCATCAACAGTTTCTACGACGTCCTGAAATCGCAACACAATCCGTGCCAACAGCTCTGGCAAGTTGGAGCTGGCTGCTTTAACGATACGGTCATCTGCCTTTGCATCCGACGTCGTGGCTTTCATTTTCTTCGAAGCGTCTCTAACCATCAGCCAAGAGTTCTTCCTTGGACTGCTAAAAGGCTTATTCTGGGCTTGGCTCAGTGTAGTGGACCCCGTTACCAGAGAACCCATCAAAGGACATTTGCAAGGGTACATTGCCAACAGGGTTTTACTCGTTGACTTGTTAATGCTTCCATATTCTAACCTGCCTATCCTTTCCTCCACTACCCACCGCCTTGCCATCAGGTGCCCAATCCACCGCATAAACCTCGTCCGCATGCCCCGGTAGATCCTCCTTCAACACCCCCTTGCTCACATCCCAAGCCTTCAGCGTGGTATCCTTACTACAACTCACCAGCAACCGACTGTCAGGGCTGAAGCATACCTGATATACAGGAGCCACGTGGCCTCTTAGCGTATGTAAGAACGTTCCATCCCTCGCAGACCACAGTTTGATCGAGTTGTCGAAGGAAGCGGACGCGATGTACCGAGTGTCGGCAGAGAAAGTGACATGGTTGACTTGCTTCTGATGGCCATGCAGACGGGCGGTGGGTTTCGTGGAAAGGCCCGGACCGGCCGTCGTCCAGAGATAAATTGTATAGTCGTCACTTGCGCTCACCAGTTTCTCTATGATATGGCCATTGACCGTCGCGGCTTTCTCGAAACGCTGCCTTGCTTTCCTGATCTTGCTTTCGGTTGTGGAAGGGATGCTGGCTGAGCCGGTATGGTCGTGGTATGCTGTGCGAAGGACGAAGTCTGTGGAGAGCGCGAGGTGGTTAACCCAGTGGGAGTGGGCGTTGAGTGTTGATATCAAGCTTCCGGTACTGGAGCTCCATATTCTGATAGTTTTGTCGTGCGAAGCTGTGTAGATATTGCCTGTGCCGCCCCATTTTACGCAAGAGACCGTGCCTTTGTGGCCGCTGAGCGTCATTTCGATTCTACGAGATATTGCATCCCAGACTCGTACTGTGGCGTCCTTGGAAGATGATGCCAGACGTGGTCGGCCAGGTTGTTGTGAATGGTAAGGCTCCCATGCCAGCGCGGTGACCCATTTCGTGTGCCCTTTCATGGCGGAACCCGTCGGTTCGCCGGTACTAGCATTCCATAGCCTGACCGTATTATCATAGCTTCCCGTTGCTATTGTGCTGTCATCCGGAGACCAGCTCACAGCAAGTACCCAACTGGTGTGACCTTTAAGGGTGTGTAAAGGAGTGCCAGTGTCACAGTCCCATATCCTTGCTGTAGCATCTCCACTGCCGCTGACCATACGCGAGGAGGAGAGTGGCGAGAAATACGTTGCTAATATGGGTTCTCCATGGCCGGATATCGCCGAGGAGCACCGAGATACCGCACGTACTCGAAATATAGCCTGCGGAGTGTATTGTAGACTGATTAAGTCTTCGGTTGTTTTGGTTCCGGGTTTCAGGAGGGAACGATATATGTCAGAGGTAATATCTAAGACGCCGGCTTCGGTTTGAAACGCGAATTGGTATGGGATTTGATCTTCTGGATCATCCTGTCCGTGGTGAAACCCGTGTAAGCAGACTCTCTGGGAAAGCGTTTTGCAGTAAGGGTTTCGATCAAGGGCGTAGGCGCGAAGGCGTTTACAGTCGTGGTGACTGCTGAAAGCGGATGAGTATAGTCATCTCATTCGAAAGCCAAGCGATGCAAAGACCGCTGTGCCAGTACCGCTCTGCTAGCCCAGGCAGACTCTGACTGCGTGCGAAGAAAAGAGACTTACATTTCCTTGTAAAGTATTCAACAGCAATTCCAAGTTCTTCACTGTCGCATGCGCTACAGAGATTTGTACAGGTGCTGCCGTTGCTTTCCCAGTCGCTTGATCCACAAATTGTACTCGAACATTTCCAAGACCGTCCGGTATCGCATTTTGCTCTTCCTGCTCCCTTGATCTTGCTTCTGCTTCAATCTTCTGCCGTTTGCTTGGAGGAGGGAGTACTGTGGCCATGCTCAGTCGGCGTACTTGAAGGTGCAAAAGGTAGTGGCTAGATTGACGGTTCTGAATATGTGTTGTAGTTCACCCCCACAGTGCCCCACCTATTGCGAAGAAGTCAATTTCTGGTCATTCAGCTACGGCGCTCTTTACAACCCTTTGACACATTAATCGGCAAGGCTGCCCTACAATCAGACTGCACCGAGGGCACTCACTGGAAATGCCTAGGTATACACTTGAATATATTACTCCAGTGAAATAGCCCCAATACGAGTTCGCTCGAGTGTTCTTCGGAACGCAGCCTTCCACAGTCACTATCTGAGAGACATCAAGCACCTCACAGTACCGCACAGCAAACACCTGCCAACAATCCCCCTGGGTATAAAGCAAGATAAGCAATTAAAGCAACGCATATGCAAGCGCCTGGTCAACGTCCACATGTTCGTAGATTCCTGCAAGGTTTGAAACACCACTCTCTGTCAACCTCCGTACAGATTCATCACTTGCAGTCCAGTGGTTGCCGTCCCAATAGCCACTTCGTTCGTTCCCAGACTCATTTCTTGCATGGCTTTATTAGCACACATTTCGTCCTCTATTGCTAGTGACAAGGCAGAGAAAGCCTCAGCGATGGTACATGGCGTATCCATAGTATACCGCAATATTGCTATAAGGGTAAGTCGACTAAGGGTACGTCCACTCATGCCCTGTAGCGCCCAATTAGCATTACAATTGTGCACACTGTATTGTCACTGTTCGTACCTCACATTGTTCCGCTATCTGCCACAGCTTGCATACTGCTGTATCTGGACGATGCTTTAGATGCAATTCTAGCTTCTCGTAGTCTGGGAAAAGACGCAGGGTCGGTGCGGTTGCGCGATTCTGCTCGACGTTCTCGATTTCGGCATCTTGCTCGACGACTTCGGCTTCGCCCTCGGCTCGTCCACTCGTGTGCGGTCCCACAGGAAATAATACCTGATTTACAACAAGTTCATTGAAACAGGAGCGAAAGATCTCATATCTAGCTCTTGCGCCAGGGTTTGGTATGAACTGTTTCACGTCGACACGATCCATAAAAGCTGGATCCTATACTAGCTTTAGTTTGAAAACGTCGGGTAGATATAATTTACGGTTTTGTACTTACAATAGCACTCAAAAGGTTACTTGTGCACAACACCAAGACGTTAGAACGATGCCGTAACCGGTCTAAACCTGTGAGTAGCTGATTCGTTGCCTGAGCGATATAAGCAATTGAACAGAGTACATCGAGTTGGTGCTCACGCGAAGGCCGTCGTTGCATTCATTGCCTTTGACGGCTTTTTCTCGCTTTCCAGTCAAACTCTCAACTTCATCAATAAGCACACAGATAAGTGTTTCATTCTCGTCGGCCATAGTCTGAATATCTTCAAAGAACTTCGCCACGAGCTTGCCACTCTCACTGAAGTATTTACTAAGCAGTGAATGCGAGTTGATTTCGACTAGTTTGCCCAGTGTGAAATGCCGCGAGAGCCGTATCGTAAGCTTGTGTGCTAAGGCTCGGCAAAGAGTAGTCTTCCCTGTTCCAGGAGGTCCATACAGTAGCAAAAGTCGGTTCCAGTTGAATGATTTTAGCGTCTTGATGGTCCTTGATATTGACATCATACGCGTGAGGAAACGAAGTAGATCGGTCGGCATTGGTGTGTCGTACATTAATGTCTCCCAGCTACCATCCAAGATTACATTCGGTAGTAGACTAATTCGAGCATTCTGTGAACCGTCACTGCTTTCACTTGGCGTGCTATCTCCTGATCCAGGACTCAATTCACATTCACCATGAAGTTCGTATGCCTGTACGTCTAGTCGTACGTCGTTTAGTACGTGGTAGGAGCCGTCGGTCTCTCCCCCCTCAAAGTCCACGACATTTATTGACTCAATTACATTTCTATAACCGAGTCTTTCATCTGCGGATATATCTTCACCAATTTTCAGGCTGAGATATTTCAATGAGAGCCACTTCTCAACCTCGTCACAGACCTAAAATTTGTCAATTAGTCGTCCGCTTGCTATTAGTAAGGGAAGCAGAATATCCGGTACAAGGTCTACTCGGATGAATCCTTCATCAAGGCTTCTTAAGCGGACCTCGATGTGCAACACTGCTTGAGAATGTCGCCTCATTGCAACGTCTTATAGCAGTGCTCGTAGTCGATTCCAAGTTCTAGAGACCGCAATGGTGCCGCGAAGGCAGTCGGAGGTCGGGACCGAAACCTCCCCGATTCAGGCTGCACCTGCAGCGTACACTTATGGATGAGGAGAGACGTCATAAGTTATGCTGAACTGGTGAATTTGCAAACAACACAGAGCGAAGGCCATCACCAGAGCTGCATTTGTAGTCATGGCCGAGTATCATGCCCTTGACAGCTACGATGATCAAATAGGCACACGAAATCCTCGTGATACAGCGATCCAAATCGTTCTTTCCCTTGCACTTGGCCTGGGAGCCTTCTTCAGCTTCTGCGTACGAGCTGTCTGCCTTCTGAATCAGCCCTGTGCTAACACGTTCTTATCGCAATAGATACTAAGGAGAAGGTGGTCCGGTCTATATGCGGCACGGAAAAGGCAAAAGGATGGCGCGCGTACGCTACCTGAACTCCCAGACTCGATGTTTGGATGGATTCCAGTGCTGTGGAGGATTTCAGAGAAGCAAGTCCTAGCGTCAGCAGGTCTGGACGCCTACGTGGTAGGCATAAGCCATTCTCAGTGTGTTTCTTACCAAAATTGCATAGCTTGACGTTTCGCCTATAGTTTCTCGCGTTCTTCCGAATGGCTAGCACTTTCCTAGCCGTGACTCTTTTCTTCGCCCTGGTAGTCATAAAGCCCGTTCACGATCGGTTTCCCGATGATGAAAGCCGCCTGCGCGGTAATCGCACCCACAATGATACCTCACTATCGTTCCAAACCCGGCTGTCATTTCGGGTTGAGACTACAAACAATACAAGGGGAGATCAGGGCTTTATGGATCATATGGCAACGGATTACTTGTGGATGTATCTGGTTTTTGCCTATCTGTTTACAGGACTCGCTATTTGGCTCATCATACGGTATACCAACAGGATCATCGATGTGCGGCAGGAGTATCTAGGCAGTCAATGCACCATAACAGACCGTACCATTCGCTTGTCGGGCATACCTCCGGAGTTGAGGTCTGAAGAGAAGATTAGAGAGTTCGTGGAGACGTTGGAGATTGGAAAGGTCGAAAGCGTGACTCTGTGCAGAAACTGGAAAGAGCTCGATGATTTAATGGCTAAGAGGATGATTGCACTGAGGCGCTTAGAGGAAGCATGGACGGTCCACCTCGGTCAGAAGCGAGTTGAGCGCAATCTCGAATCTCTGCCAATATCTCAGCCTCCACCGCCAGAACCTCTGATAGAGAACGTCAATGAGGACGATGAAGGAGAGCGCTTAATGGGAAGCACTGGCGACGCCTCCGATGTAACTCCATATTCCAGACAACGTCCTCAGATCAGAATACGGCACGGTTTCCTCAAGTTGCAGAGCACCAAAGTGGATGCTATCGACTATTACGAAGAGAAGCTGAGGAAGCTTGATGATAAGATAAGGGCACTGCGGAAAAAGGAGTTCAAGCCTACTTCATTGGCGTTTGTGACTATGGACAGTGTTGCTGCATGTGTAAGTTTCAGTTTCAGCCTTGACTCGAGTCTTGAATTCGCTAACGCGTGCTTGCATACAGCAAATGGCAGTTCAAGCGGTTCTCGACCCCACACCCATGCGGCTTCTCGCCAAGCCTAGTCCGGCGCCTTCGGATGTCGTGTGGCAGAACACTTATCTTTCTCGACGAAGCCGGATGGTTCGGGCTTGGACTGTCACGCTGATAATCACCCTACTGACTGTCTTTTGGTCGCTTGTGCTGGTGCCCGTTGCTGGTGCACTCAATATGGCAACTATCAGGAAAGTATTCCCGCAGCTAGCGGAGGCGCTCGACTCTCATCCATATACGAGGTCCTTTGTTCAGACTCAATTGCCAACCTTATTGGCATCATTGCTGAACGTTCTTGTTCCTTACCTCTATGATTGTAGGTCAGACACTCCATCATCCAAAGTCATGCACTCATCTCGGAGACAGGGCTAGCGAATCAGCAAGGCATGATTTCGCAAAGCGAAGTGGAGCTATCTGTCATCTCCAAGAACTTTTTCTTTACCTTCTTCAACTTCTTCATTATTTTTACGGTCCTGGGAACCGCATCGAACTTCTACGACTTCTTCAACAAGGTTGGCGATTCGCTCAAGGATACCTCAAGGATTGCGTACACGCTAGCACTTTCACTGCAACGGCTGCTGAATTTCTATGCCAACTATATCATTCTGCAAGGTGTCGGCCTTTTCCCGTTTCGCTTGCTTGAGTTTGGCAGTATGGCGCTTTATCCTATTAGCCTGATTGGCGCAAAGACCCCACGAGGTGAGGAACCGAGTATTATCGCTTAAAACAATGTCTATATTCTAGACCTTCTAACCTGTTGCCTCCAGATTATGCCGAGCTAGTGCAACCTCCCATCTTCAGTTACGGCTTTTACCTCCCGCAAACCATATTGATATTCATCATCTGCATCGTCTACAGCATTTTCCGCTCATCGTGGATCGTTCTCATGGCCGGTCTGATATACTTTCTCTTCGGCGGCTTTGTTTACAAGTATCAGCTACTCTACGCAATGGATCACCGTCAACATTCGACTGGCCGGGGCTGGACTATCATATGTTATCGCATCGTTGTTGGTCTTATGCTCTTTCAGCTTGCCACCGCTGGGCAGATGGCTTCGAAAGGCGCCATCAAGCGATCAACACTCCTTATCCCTCTCCTCCTGGGTACCATCTGGTTCAATCACGTCTTCACTAGGACGTACAAGCCCTTGATGAAGTTCATTGCCCTGAGAAGCATTGAAAAACGAGATCCGGGTGAGCCGGGTGAGCAGGGTGACCCAGTCTCGGCAGAATTCGACAGCAATCCCTGGAGTACTAGGTATGATTCGGAGACAGCTCATGGTCAAACCGTGGATGAATCTCGGGAAAGCGGCATGCGCTTCGTTAATCCTAGTTTGACTATACCGTGAGTGTCAACGCCTTTGCGGGATTATATAATTCTCACAAATGCTAGGCTCGAGGATGTGTGGATCGCACACAAAGCAGCAAGGCACACTCCCAACGGTCAGAGCGAGACTCCAGTGGAGAACGATGTTTAAGCATACTAGATTGCTGTCGTATGTGCGTCAGAGGCTCTATGAAGCATTTCTACACACAGATGGCGCAATTCTGATACGTTTATAGTGAGGACTTAACTTGGCCTTATGGCAGAGTTGCCACTTCCGTGGACTCTGGGTCACCACTCAGCACACGTGGCAGGCGCACTCGGGATTCGGAGCAGATACTATTCTGTGGCTAGAAGTTGCTACTGGTGAGGCTTTTACCTAGAACTTGACTTACCTCCTCGTGTTTCCCCTCTACCTTTCTTCAGTGTTGCACGACCCTACACCTACAGGTACACCTACAGAAATAACATCCTTACCTACCTAGTGACACCGCCCATTAAGCATCACGAACATAGAGTAATTCCACAAAATTACCTGTCTCTGACCTGAAATTTCAAAAGTTATCTTTACTTCTTGTGCCTCCTAATGAGGCCGTCGCCAAGACGTCCTCTCATATCCTTCTGTCCCGGGGAGTAGCAGGTCCATTCTCCGCGCCAAATTCACCAACGTTGGAACCTGTAACCGATCAACGGCGGACTCGCCACTCGTGCCAGTCAGAACACTCACTACCCCTCAAAATGACAGCCAGCCCCATAAATCTCGCTGAAGCTTACAGACCTTACGTCTTACAAAGACAAGGTGCAGAAACCGAATCATATGTGCCAGAAACTGTCAGTGAAGAGGCGCAAATCGTTGTCAGCAGTCTCACCAGTCGAACCATGTCACTAGGAAATAGAAGAACAGCAGTGCCTACTCCACAGGGTCTACCTCTCATCCCTAACCCAACGAGCAAGCACCTCATCAATTCTCACGCCAAGGCCGAAGGCCTACAGGGCTCTGTCCAGCAGCGCAGGGCTCGTCGCGCTTCTTCTCAGACCGAAACCAAGCTCCGCCGGACGTCAATCCATGGCTTCTTGGGTACTTTGTTCCGATCCAATGGTCCAGATACGCCCGTGACTCCATCAAGTAGCGATGCTGCTACTCCCGACTTCTTCTCCCACCTCTTCTCACCTAGAATTAGACACACCGCTAGTACAAAGCAACATAAGCCAAATAAGCTAAGCTCATCGACGAATGATCGGGCTTCCTCTGCTACACATCCCTCCGCAGCCAGCCAAACAAATGGGGTTCTGTCACAGCCTCATGGGGCGACTTCAGACGAGCACAAAGAGCTTATTCATGTGGGCCTGAATAGCACAAATGCCCCTCAATGCAGGAACGCGACTGTCTCGCCGGATGTTCAAAACGCAGCACATACCAGCCCAAAAGAGCTTATAATGGAGGCCCACCGAGCTTGCCCGAGGCCCTGCAGCTCAGAAATGGATGAGAAATTTTACACACCAAAGTCAAGTCTCAATCATTCCGAATGCGAGGAAGTGGGATGTCAAAATCTCAATATATGTGACTGCTGGAGAGCCAGTGCTGCAGGGACAACGCCGTATGCAACGTCGCCAAAGTCTGCAGAGGTCATAAGGCTTGCATCTTCCCGCCTCGACCATAACACTTGGCAAGCTGTACGCTTAACATGCCGCTGCTGGTTCCATGGTATAACTCGTGCTCGGCCTCCTAAGATGCCTGCAGTTTATCATCTCCCCACGGAACTATTGCAGCATATTTACAGCTATCTAGGGCCTGTGGACTTCGAAGCTGCGCGTCATACTTGTCACGCATGGATGCAGGCTTCACTGGACCGAAGCTTGCTAATCCAGATGCTAAAATCTGGCGGATGGTGGGGTCCTGCATCGAAAGACGCTACGAATAGAAATCCTCAGGATATATCTCCCGGTTTAAAACTCTATCCGCCATCCTCGATACAAACAGGAGCGCCCTTAGCAACTCAATCAAGTCAAGAGCGGATATTGAGCCGACATCTTAGCAGAGAATGCTCATTGAGGCCCGACTGGAGTGGTAACGTCCTTCGAAGCCCAGCTGATACGCGCGATCCTTCACGAAAGCGCCCAAATCTGAGTCAAAAGATGGTCCACAATACCAGTCCGCTCCAACCACAAGTCTTGAGGAGGTTTGTTCTTGATAGTGTTACAGACTTCTCTGAGCTCTCAGCGAGCTTCTCAATAACCGGTGGACGCAACAATTGCGGGCTACTCTTCACAGTCAGCACATGCGGAGCGTTCCTCTTAGTAGCAGAAGGATGCTTAATCTATGTGTTTGAACTTACGTCTGACGGCGTTGTGCGACCATTCGCCGGTGTTGCATGCCCCAGAAGGGTTCTCGCCATGAGCATGGATACCAGCGGTCACAGGTTTGCACTTGCGGCGCTCATGGACAGTCGAATGGGTATGGTATGCAATCTGCAGAGTCGCAGCAGGGAGCCTTCGGATACTGTCTGTCCCGATAGTGATTCAGTCGATGGAAACGCTGCTCTGACAAGCCCACCGGATCATCCAGCATACGCGGAAGAAAGACTAAGCCCTGTTATAACGCACAACAACCGCTCACAGCATGCGTCGCCCCCACCTGACAGGGCAGACTTTCCTCCCTTCTCCCAAAGTTCGTCAACCTACACTGCTTTGTGTAGCGATGACGATCCGCCTCGCTCGGTTGCTATATGTCCTTCACGGCGATGCGTTGCATTTGGGTGCTCAACAGGAATAGAGTTGCACTGGGTTGATGCACTGACCATGCGTGATCTTAACAGGTGGTTCCCTCTGTCCTCACCCAGCGACAATCTCTATTTTCTCCCTCCAAGAAGGACAGCTGGCGAGACCGGCAAGAGGCTCAGAATCATCTCGAGTGCGTCACCGCCACATGAATCGCCTAGCATCAGACGGCGCTTTGGTGACTTGCGCCGCCATAGGACAGCAGTACCAAGTCTAGGATGCGGCATCTTAAACTTCGAAACCCCAGCGACCAATCACCCATCTGAAAACATAACACCGGCATCACCACCTCGACATCGAGTGACTTTTGCTGGAGCGGACAACACTTCACCCGACACGAGATTCGCATTTGGAGTTACCGTGGGCAGAACGTTCGTTTGCGACCATTATCGCGCAGTGCCAGTTAGCGATGGGTATCACTTTTTGTTTATAGATCCAGCGACCCACCAAGTCTGCCTCGGCGTTGATGCACCTATTGGAGGACCAACCAAGCTTCTGAAGAGGATCGTCTTCATCGGCCCCTGCGGGGATCGAAATACCATTCTGTATGCCGGTGGACGGGATTTAACTTGGGGTTTGCGCGTCATTGCCGCATGCGGGGATCACCTGGTTTTATTCTCAATTCCTCCGGACGTGCTTGAAGCGAGTAGAAGTGCCAACGCCATGTCGGCAAACACCCATACAAGTTCTTACGGGCCGAGAACTTTTGCTAGCGCCCCAGATGCGCAAGACGACGAATCAAACAAAGAATACCCAGAATGGTACCAGCATTGGCCAGACGGGAGACCGGGAAGGTACTTTCATCCTGATTACGCGTCCGCGATTTTCCCTCTTTATCTTCAAGGAGTAGATGTTGGTGAAGTCAGGGGTATTCTCGATCTTGCCATCTCAGGCGGGCCCGACTTTACTATCTGGGCGTTCAGCTCGGATGGCGTCGCGAGGACTTGGAAACGCAGTGGATGCGCAGAGCAGTCAGTCAAAGAAAGGATTGTGACTAGCGATGGTGAGGTCGTAGATAAGTTCGGTCTGGACGGCGATACACATATGCTAGATGCCGGTCCCGTTACTACCGATCGAGAGGGACTACGACATGGCTTCCCCATATCTACGACCAAGCAAACACCAAGCGCGGAGAATGGCTTCCTCGATTACGAAGGCGATTACCCCATGCCGGACGCAGACTCCATTGCCAACGACGCCCGTTGCTTCCACTTCTATGCTAAGAAGTCCAATCCTTCTCCTGTTGGAGGTCTGCACGCAACTGGTCTGGACGGTGGCTCCGACAACCTTACGGATCGTATCCGGAGCATCTCCCGGTCCCGACAAACCGGGCGAAGGCGCTCAACGTGGCAAGTGGAAGAAGAAGACTTCGGCTGCATGAAGTACCAGAGAGTGATAAAGTCGAGAAAAGCAAAGGGCAGGGAAGGGGAGAAGTTCACGGTATGGTGTCGCCTGCACAGAGTATGTGTAGACGAGAACGGGAGATCTTGGATGGGCTGAGTGGGTGAGTTGAGTAGAGAGGATGTCGGTTGTGGGAGCGATGACTGAGTCCCTAAGGGGTTCTATATTTTTCTACTGCCGTTGTTTAACTCGTTGAAATCATAATGTTCACCCACTAAGTTGGATCTACTCTCCGATACTGGTTATTACTCACTACTAAGATAATGGATGCGTCACCTGAGTTGGTGGTCACGGGACTGGACCCTGACCTCATTCATACCTCAGCTGTCAGTCACCTAACGGAACGGGTTACTTCTACCACCACGACGATGCTGTCCGTCACTGGTCCTCCATCAGCTGTAATGACATTCCGGCGAGAGCACTCCTCCGGCGAGCGCAATCTCTCTAGCGAGATGATCTTTCCTAGATTATCTGTCATATCGTTCCCCCAACACCAGCTTCTCCGGCCAGCACGTGCTCTGTAGCGCGATGGTTCTTCCTGCTCCATCTGTCATATCCTTTCCGGGGAGAACAGCTCCTCCGATGAGCACGTTCTTTCTGCGAGACGACTCCCAGCTAGCCAGGATGCTTAATCCTTACCGCTCCAGCCCGGACGTGTAAAATACTGTGACTCTAATTTCAGGTTTGGAAATGCCTGCCCAGCACAGTGTCTGCTCTGTCAGCACTATTCCGATACTTTTTTAGCAAGTATTTTGCAATCGAATTCAACCGAAGACTTGACTTACACTGTTTTACCCTTCCGGGCTGGAGCGGTAACGTCCTCCGTGACGGCGCGCATTCCGAATTCACAATCCCCCCGCTTAACATAGTTGGATAATCTCAATAGTCGGATTTTGCTCCATGGCTTCTCCGTCCATCAATCCGTGGACATATGCGGCCCCGACCAGTTGATGTTTCCCATCAGGCACCGTGCGGATGATGAACGGAACATGAGCCCCAAGGAATATGCAGATTTCATCACCTTCTCGGATGTCGCTTGGTCCTAAGCCAAGATATCCTTTTGCTGAGACGAAAGGGGGCTTACGGTCCACGTTTATTCGCTCCCGGTAAGATGCTGATTCTGCCAGGCGCCATTGTAAAATCTGGCCTGCGTAATCATTAGGTGGTAGTACGGAGCCAATCAGCACCCCATATCCATGTCGATAATAGTATTGATCTTCCGGTTGAAGTCTTCTGGTGTCGAAAACGTCAAGGAGGAGAGCGCGCGACAGCGCCTCTTCGGACTCTTCCAGCCCCTTGTACATCTGGCTGTGGCTTTGGAGTAGAGCTTTTGTCTCCTTCAGCCAGTTCTCCAGTCTGTACAGAAAGATACTTTGCGTGCATTCGCTCGTGTCAAGATTTGAACCGACCTTGCCGACCACATCTATACGCACGCCGACTAGTTTTAAACATCCGCTCACGGCACATCCGTCTATTGCCTCAGGTACCGCGACCGTCGAACCGGCTGCGGTGTACAATTCAGTGCGTGTCGAATGCATTGCAGTATCAAGCACGGATCTCCAGTCCGGAACCCAGCTTGGCAATTTAAGTGCGCACGAGAGCTGGTCACGTCGACATAGAGTGAGTATATCCGGGCCATGCTCCTTTAAAAGAGCTTCTGCGGCAGTAGAGAAAACCTCTTCACAGCTTGTGGATGCCGCATAATCCACTGGTATCCTTTGCCTCCAAACATCTGTCAAAAGCCCCAGTACGCCGTAAACTTTATCTCCCGGATCAGTAGTTCGCAGACGGGAGCCAAGGCACATAAAACTGTAGACGTCGCCTAAGCACAGGCCGTTTTCATGCTCGGCTTTGAACCGGAACCAATTTAGAACCATATGACCAGTCCTTCTCCAAATCTCGTTCAAAGCTTTAACCAATTCCTCGTTTTCAAGGAGATCCACCGACTTAAGTAGTTCTAAGAAGAGTCTTAGGGCTCCACAAAAATCAAGCTAGGAGATGGTGTCCGGACCACACACTACGATAGCTTCCGTTGCCAGTAATGCTTCCTGGATGACCCACACGCGTTGCCACCAAGGTCGACCGAAAAGAGCAATTATAGAAAGGGGCAATTCGCCCACTCCGCCGTCAAGCCCTGTCTGATTGTTCTGAGAGTATTGCATCATTTTCTGGGCAAGGGCGCTCAATTTCAGGTCGAATGCTTCATCGTTCAGACACAAGTCATTATTCTGAAAAAGTCCACACTTCCGCACCTCTTGTCCAAGCATTTTCAAACTGTTAACCGCGAAACCGCTATCATGCGACTCAGGCCCAAGCCAAATGATGACTCCAACAGCCCGAGAAAAGCTGGAGCGCATCATCTGAACTTGTTCCGCCTTCTCCGAATCGTTTCTCTGGTCAATGCAAAGTGCGTCAACCCACAGCGTAAATGCATCGGATTCGGGTTGCAATTGATTTAAGGCTGCGCCGAGGTTCTCTGTAACCTGGACAGTCAAACCATCAACTTGAATTGGAACGGTTTTCTCTGGGTCGCCCCAAGCGTAAGAAAGGGCACGGTAGTCGGGCCAGGCGTCCAGAGAGGTGTAACTCAGCTCGCACTCAACCTGAGCATCGCGATAAGGTAAGAGTTTAAGCAGACGGATTTCACCTCGTGAGGAATTCAATGGTTTGAGGGTGACGTGCCTTATCCCTTCTACCGAGACTGGTGGTGAAGGGTACTGACTACTCTTGAAGCGCTTAAGACGTTGACACTGTCTGCCAAACTCATGATTTCTCGCGGGTAGAGGGTCAAAGCGCTTTGGTCTTGCAGCACCCAGCAAGCAACGGCTTGCCCCTCGTAGTGGGAACATGCGAATAATTACAGCACGAACGAGCCGCTAACACCTCCCAGACGCGTATGTCGACACTCATCAGAATGAAGTCTCATTGATCCAGCAAGGAATATGGATGATACAGAACAGGAGTCGTTGGGCGGGGTCTCTGCCTCCTGGTGCACGTCAGCCGCAAGCCACGCCATCAATATGTTCGTATAGCCCCATGAATGGAACGGCGCATCGCCATTAAGACCTACTTTCCTTTCCCTGATCAATCATCACGAAATAGACGTCATGTCCTCTCTTAGCCATACTGAAACAAAGATGGGTGTCCAAATTGTCCTGCCAAAACCTCCGGTATATCAAGATTCCTTGCAAGAGGCGCTCAATACGAATACAATTGCGTCGAGACCTTGGGGTTATCTTTTTTGGTACTTAGGATGGTACCTATATGACTTACCAGAGCATAGTACAAAGCTCTAGGAGCATCTGCTATACACATTGATTTTTGCCAAGGTGACCTACCTTAGGTAAGGTAAGTAGCCTAACTTATGTTTTCCCTGGTAGAGCGTGACTGTGGTTAATCATTCTGTCCTGAGGCGCCAATCCTCGGCGGAATATTTTCGACCCCACCATCCCCCACCATGCTTGCGATGACGTTTAGGGCGTGACATGCACGCTTTTTGTTCCGTCACGGTAAAGATCTTACATCCATCACTTTTAATCCTAAACTTATTGAACTTAACGTTGTTGAATATCCTCCAATTGAACTGCCTAGGGCCGTTGTGGCCGCTCTTCACAATGCTAGATCAATTGGATATCACGAAGCCCTCAGCTGCAACACGCGCAATCCACGCAGACGACCACCTCAGCATCGCCCGAGACGTAGCGCCAGCAATACACGTCTCCACCACCTTCCGCTATTCCGACGACGCAGAAGGGCTCGTGCCTGTATCAGATGAAGACGTACGCCCTTCCCTTTCCCC